>APFE030655882.1:31357-46054 GCA_000404065.3 Pinus taeda | reverse complement strand
ACTCCTATATCTACAATTGCCACAAGTCCCTAAATTATCTCCTCCTCCAACTCTTCATAATCTGCCCAATATTCTCATAATATTCCACAAAAAATAAATAATTTTAGGCACTAATATTAAATTATTCATAAGCCTTCCTAATGAATATATTAAAGTTAAAAATAAATGATCTAATGCAAAAAGAGAGGTTTAATGTGCTAAAGGATGGTCATAGTCCTTAATTTATGTTTTAAATTAGAGGCATGGGCCTTAATTTATGTTTAATTTAGAGGCCCATCAACATGCGACTCTCAATCAAAGGTCTCAAAACCGTCTGGTTTCTTAATGTACACCTCTTCCTTAATAAATCCATTGAGGAATGTTATCTTCACATCTATCTGGTGTATCTTCTACCCCATCTGCTCTAATAAAGAACGTATAGATATAATGGATGAATACCTTGCGACTTGTGAAAATGTTTCCTCATAGTCTCTTCCCCCAACTTGAGAGAAACCCTTGGCAATAAATTTGGCGTTATACTTCTCTATGCTTCCATATGCTACATGCTTTACCTTGTAAATCCATCTTGAACCCACCACTGTTTTATCTATTGGTCTTGGGACCACTTCCTAAACAATGTTTTTTACAATGGAATCATATCTCTCAACCATTGCATCAAAAAATACAAGTTGTTCTATTGCTTCCTCGAAAGAGGATGGCTCAGTCTCAACTAACTCATTCATTAGATCCATGTAGCCAGTGTACTAATCTGGTGACCTTCTCTGCCTATGCTAAGAATTAGGTGCTCCCACAGTCTCTCTAGCATCATGTAATAACCTCTGATCTTCTCTAGTTAATTTTATTCTTTCTCTGGATGTTTCTTCTTGAGTAGCTCTCTCCATTATGTATTCCTCAACTCATGGCTACTCCACAACTTCATGAGGTTCCTCCTTTGGAGCCAAAAGATCCTGATCTAGTTGCAACTGAAGCTCCCTCTCAAGAGAACATCTAATTGCCTTCTCCACATCAAACTTTACATCCCTTCAAACAACTGTCATCCTGAGGGATGGAAGGTACACATGGTAATTGTGAGAAGTTTCTGTGTAACCCACAAATACCCCCAACTCATCTGTTGGCTCAAGGTTCTTCCTAGAGTCTTTGGAGACATGGTAGTAAATAAATGCTCCAAATATCTTGAAGTGAGACACATCCGAATTTCTCCCCGAGAAAGCCTCCTCCGGTATAATAATTCCTAGAATCTTATGAGAACTCTGGTTCTGCAAGTATAATGTTGTGTTGCATGCCTCTACCCACAAATTCAGTGGTAGGCTTTGGTCATGCAACATTACCCTCGCTGCTCCCACAATACTACATTTCTTTCTCTCATCCACCCCATTTTTTTGTGGGTTGTGGGATGTTGTCAACTCTCGTCAAGTGCCTTCTTTTGCACAAAAAAATTTATACTCATTCAACACATACTCACCTCCATTATGGCTCCTGAGAGCCTTCACCTTCTTTTTGATTTCATTATCTACCAGTGCTTTGAATTATATGAACTTGGAGAATGTCTCATCCTTCTTCCTCATGAAGAAGATTCAACACTTCCGTGAGAATTCATTAACAAAGATAACATAATATTTGTACCTGGCAGTGGAGGTTTTCGAGAAACATCCACAAACATCAGAGTGGATCCTTTCAAGGATTACATGTGCTTTGTTGTCCCGATCATGGAATGAGGTTTTTGTGTACTTCCCCAAGGTATACCCTTTGCATGTATCTTACTGATCAAGTGATCCTTTGGGGAGGCTTGTGGTTATCTACTGCATAATCTTCAAGGAGACATGATGCAAATCACCAAGTCTTCTATGACATAGTTCATTGATATTGTGACTTTGCACCTTCTCTGCCTTCATGTTTAATGCAACATAGTCTTTCACATCTAACTTGTACGGGTTCTTCACACGAACCTCAATCCACTTCACCTATCCCATGGCTATGCCTTAGGAATGATTTCCCTTTGTTGAAGATCACATTGTAACCACTATCTTCCAACATAGAAACTAAGATGAGATTTTTCTTTAGGCCCAGAACAAACATGCAAACCTTGAGTTTGAGACGGGAGCTAGACTCCCTCTGAAAAGTAACTATACCAATACTGGTCACGCTATATCTTCCATCATCTCCCATCTTGATGTGCACATGGAGGTCTTTCTCCTCTAGGTCACTGAAGAAATATTTTTTTCCCATCATGTGGAACGAGACACCACTGTCCAAGTACCACACACTCTCCATCAATGTGCTCACCATGCATGTGATAAGGGTGAATTCAAGCTCAAATTGTGAAGAAAAACATTCACCTGTTGCTCCTCCTAATGTCTTCTTGATAGTCTTATTGTGTGGACACTTTGTGGCATAATTCCCGAATTCATGACTTGAAGCATTTAATTTTTCACATGTCTTTCTTCTTGCCCCCATTGACTGGACTTTGGCTTGGGTTGAGATTTCTACCCTTCCCCTTATTTTCCTTTCCATCCAAGGCACAATTTTCCTCATCCTCACACTTGGATGAAGTTCCATCTCTGGTATTCCACCTTCTCTCATTCTATATCAAATCATACTGCAAGCATTCCTAATTTGGTAGTTTCTCCCTCCCATTCACCGGATATTGGTAGTTATGCCAACTCCTGGGAAGGCCTAGAAGGGCTAGGCCTATCAAATCATCTTCTACAATAGTAACACCAACTCCACCAAGTTCATCACGACATTGTGTGAACCTGCTTAGGTACTACTGAATAGATTCATTCTTTTGCATCTTGATATTTCGAAGCTTATCCTTGAGCACTAACTTCCTTTGGTCACTACTATTCTGGAAAAAATATGTCAGTGCTTTCCACATTGCATACAAAGTTTCTTTCCCATGGATATTGGAGTCAATGTGATCCTTTACTCCCTCCAATATGATTCTCCTTGCCTTGGATACACACTTCCTCCATTCCCCTAGATCTTTGACATCATATGATCTTGGTTTTGGAATGTCAATCTCGACAAATTACTTCAACTCATTGTCCTCCAGTACCGACTCCATGCAGTCCTTCCAAGCAACAAAGTTCAAGCTACCCTCAAGGGCATACTCAAGTCTAAGACCATAGAAATACATCTTGCTAGCTCTGAAGAATTGATCTTGCAAATTTGATCCTCCTGTAATAACAACTTAAAAATTTCTTCTCTACTATGAATCCTACTCTCATACCATGTATAAATTAATGTGTAGATATGAAACTACTGATGTAATTTACTAAAACACAAGACTCAAATCTACTCTACTCATCCACGGAATTCAATTCATGATCAAGAGCTCAAATCATAAACATGCATAAAGAATTAAAACACGTACACAAATATTTATCTAGGGGAAATCAACTGCTCAAAAACCCTTCCTATCTATATTGCACTAATCAAAGAATATTGATGGATACATATGATTGCTCAAGCCTGAGCACAACCTGCAAGTATATAGTATATCCCTCTGCCTGACTGATTGACTTTGGCCAAAACTTAGCCAATTTTCAAGCCCTCCAAGATCCTATTTCCTTGTGTTGTTCCTTGAGGAATTAGGCCCCTATTAATTAGGAAAATCCTCAATTGTAATTGCACAATCCTTTTACACTCATCCTCTAACTGTATGCACCACTTGTACACTTCCAAATAGTCTACAATTGATAGTACATTGTCTCGAAACCTCCACCTCAACTGGGTAACTTGAATTCTCTGCATGAAACTGTTATTTTGGGTTGATTTATCAATTAATTGGTTGATCACAAGTGTGACTGAAGTCACACTGTACAACTTGACCTTCCATTAGTTCCTCTAACAGTTAGAACTAGTTTCATTGACAATAAATTAATTTAACCGATTTGTATTGCTAGAAATTAGCAATCACTAATGCTCAACTGAACTCAAGTCTTCCAACTCAAATTATATAAGCTAACTGGGTCACATCTGCCATGTCACTCAAGTTAACTCATCCAAGTTGTTTGATAAAATGAAAATTCAAATTTTCTGTAGTTTGACCAAGGAAAATCAAACTGAAATTTTGCTTGTTGCATTTTCAACACTTTCATGGTTGGTGACGATCTTGCCTAACAACAAAGAAAAAAAGGAAAAATATTTTTAAAAAATATATGATCTTCAACAAGAATTTCAAATCTGCAAGAACGATGTTAGAAAAACCCTACAAAAAGAGCTTGCAAATACCGAAAAATACATGGAAAAATAAATAACAAGGAACCCAATGAAAATTACTTGATTCTTGTTAATGATAACACTTTGTGGATTAGAACATAGAGTTAGGTCTATAAAGTCCTCCTTCGTGGGAGGATCCCTTTGAGTCCCTACACTTCCTGTAGTTGCTTTCTCTCTCTTCACCTGGTTACAAATGGGAAAATGAGTAAGATAGTTGAACTCAAGATGGAGAGCTCGAGAGTGACGAGGACAAAATGACGACAATGATAATGAGCATATGTCGAGAGTGATGGAAAACCTGTCTATTTATAATAAAATGCTAGGATAGATCTAAATCTAGTCAAAGAATAAAATATTATATTTAGGATTATTAGGAGTATCTAAAGATCTAACCATTAGGAGTATTTTATTATATTTAAGAGATAAAACAAAAATTAATGAAATGGTGAATAATATTTTTTTTAATGAACTAACTCAAAATATAACGATTAATTGAGTCAATTAAAATAATCGGTTAAAGTAATTAGTAAATAAAAATGATTTATTAATTACTTTAAGGACATATGGTCAAAGTAAGTTAGAAATAATCACTAAATAATTATTTCATATGAGGAATGTATAATGATTAAGGAATAATAAATACATAATGATTTATTTAATTATCTCCCGGTAATGGTCAAAGGGGTTTAGAAATAATTATTTAATAACTATTTCAAGGGAGAGAAGAAAAATGATTAAGGAATAATAAATAAGGATTTTTTTTAATTATTCCTATAGATAGGTGAAAATATTTTTAATTATTTTCACAAAATGAGTAAATATGAAATTAATTAAATGAATTCCTGTGTTATATTCAAATAGGTAAACAATTTTTTTTGTAAGAAAAGTGGCTATTTAAATTACTTACTAAGGTGAAAGTGGGTTTTAATGTGTAAAACCTATACTACATGGGATATTCCTATCATCATAATGGATAATGTCTAGGTGAACACTTTTTAGGTGATAGTAGTACAAGTATTCTTTAAATGAGAGTTTTTGGAAAGTTTTCTGACTTATTTTTTGATATAATTTCTCCAAAATCTTGTAGGGATTCATTGAAATTACAAGTTTAACAAGTGAACTCTTCACAATAAAAGTGCCCCAGGGGTTTCTGAGGGTGTTGAATCCATATATTCAGTAAAAAAACCAGTTTAAGCAACACAAATCAAGATTTGGCCACCAATTTTTTCCCCAGATTCCGACCAAAAATCCATCGGAAACTCAAAAAATTCACACTTTAAGACTACTCCATAACAGTAGGTTTTAACCCTGTACAATTAATTTCTATAAATAGATTCCTAATTAAAATGAAAAAATGCAATGGCAAACACACACATTAACACATAGATTTTATCCCAGAAACCCAAATTAGGAAAACCAACAAGTTTTTTTTCAATATATACTCTTTCGTGCAATATTATAATACAATATATGTCTCACATTATCCATGAACTACCAATATATTTACCTTGGATTAGAGTAAAATCATAGTTCCTTAACCAAAACTACAAAACCACTGGCAAAACCACATGCACCACAAACCACTTTTAACAAAAATCGTGTGCCAAAAACGTTATGCAAAAAACCACCCAAATTTTTTTGAGAGCTTTCTCGCCCCCTGCTGCACATCACATAGTTTTATAGTACATGGGATATTTTTTCAAATAATATAACACATATCAAACAATAACAACCCCCATCCCCCTCAAATTGCTAAAAGGGGTAATTTATGGCCTCAAAATGACTTTGAAAGCTTGGGACACAAAAAAAGCATAAAAAAACTACCAAGAAGATAGAGAAACATTGAGCCAGTGGAAGAGGTAGGTAGCGACTGATATCCACCTTATGAATCCTCCTCCTTTAATAAGTAATGGTCTCCATTGTGTCAAGTTCCCGCATCAGACATGAACCCCTCGTGAGCCACTCACCTTAGTGAAGAGACTACCCTATTGCTATAACTTGATAGATTTATGTATGCTACTAGTGGGTATCCTTTGTCTTGGTGCCCATGATTTGATCCACCATAACCTTTTCAATGCAATCAAGCTTGAGTTCTGTGGAGACCAATTGCTTGGCTACCTTCAAGTGTCTAACATAGGTGGAAAGTATGATTTTAATAGTTCAACATTAAATACTAGGTGTGAGCTAAGGAAACGGGGAATACTCAATTCAAAATCATTTTGACCGATTGTTTAAGGCACATATTAGAGTGGTCTCAACTTCCTATGTAAGCTTGTGAGGTCATATTTCTATAAATGCAACCACACTTTATCACCAATCTAAAACTTGTGTGGAATTTTGTGTTGGTTATGTCATTACTTGTACTTAGCAATGGATTTTTGCTTGATATCAAGAACCTATTGTTGGGTGTGTTGGTTTCATTGAATAATTTTCGCACTCTATCTATGTTAACTTGAGCTTGGGTGGCTTTTATGGTGAAGATGCAATGGGCATAAATTTTAGGTCAGATTTGACTAAGTGAAAGAGTCAAAGTTAGTGGTGGTTTCAAACACATAGTTTTGGATGTCCATGGTTTTGTGCCTATGGATTGCATGTAATGAAGCCTTTAAAAAGTCTTGGGAAGACTTCATTGTAACAATCTCGGGGAGGTGAGAAGTGAAGGTTCATTTGGTCATATTGATTGATTTTTGGCCAAGGGACTAATGGAATTCCATTGGCTAGTATTTCCTCGGATTGGGGTTTTCCAAGGAAACATTATGTTTATGTTTTATGAAATGTTGTTGGTTGTTTTAATTTTTCTCTTAGTAAATTTTATCTTGTAATTTTAACAAGGTATCAAAGCCATGTGTTGGATTTCGAGGGATTCCTTTGTTTCAAAGGGTTTATTTGGCCCAATGGATGGGGATACTGATGTAAAGTCTATTCATAGATTTGGGCACAAGTGTAAGCAAATGAAATCATGGGGCAAACGAAAGATGAGTATATATGGGTGTGTAAATTTGTGGAGTTAGTTTTTGTAGCATAATAAAGAGGAATCCACTACCATGCAAGTCCAATCCTTGTGTGACAAAATGAAGGCCACAAGAGAATTATATTATCTATGCGACCGACATACAGAGGATAGTTGAACATAAGAGAGTGATCAAAATCCTATCTCGCCCTCTTAAAATTTCAAAAGACACCTACCCACATGGCCACTAAAAGTGGAAAGAGTGAAGATGGTCTAAAGTTCCTTTGAGAGAAAATGGAAGAAGAGGGTCTATCAAAATTTATCATGGAGAATAGAAATATGTTAAGTTATTGTCAATGCTAGAAAATGCTATTGATCCTACCTGACTGGTGTTATGGGATCTCAATACCAACAATCATTGGTTTGATTGAGAAGCTTCTCCTAATAATCCCATTCTTCCCTCTAATATTTTCTTGATCACAAGCACAATGCTTCTTCTTTAAGGTTCAAATAAATATAAGCATGGAAAGGGCAGTAAGGGGTTGGGTGAAAGTGGTGCCAAGCTTGACAAGAGAGTTCATCGTGATAATATATAGAATTTGGAGGTTTATATATGGCCCGGTTGCTTAAATATGATGGATATGTTAGGTGTGAGGCTAGATCAAACAATGAGAGAATTGTGCCCATGTCATTGCTCATGTTGGGTGATAAAGAGAAATATATTTAATATGTTGAGTATGCAATAGAAATATTTAGGGTCGTTATTCAAACGGAAGGTCAAATCTAGGTCAGGTATATGACAAAGGTTCATGCATTGCTTGAGAAACATCACAAAGAGAAACAATGCCTCCATGAGGGGCATGTGTGATATCTGCTGGTGTGGTTTTGGAGGGCCAAAGCCCAAAACTTTAAAAGGGTTGAGATGTGCCTAGAGGTACCTTTTATCACAACCATGGTACACCATTAAGAGTGGAGATGAAATCACTTATGGCATTGATATGGGGGAGGTAAATTGCATGTTATAACCTCAAAACTAGAGTGCATGTGAAAATTTTGGATACAGTGCTATTGATAATCTCTTCCAAAATCTTGAGCTCTCAGAGGATGAGATATTGCATCCATGGGGTGAATTTGAGAGAGAATATTTAAATGGGTTGGAGTTTGTGTGGCTTGTTTATTCTAAAAGGAAAACATCAATATAAAGAGTTAGTGTGTGTAGACAAGAGGATGGCCATAGCAACAATGAGAAAATATATATTATTATTTTATAATGGAGTTAATTTTTTTACATGTAAATGGGCATACAACAGTAATACCTAGTAAGGCAAGTGTACCCATGCGAAATTATCAGTAAAGTCATGAGATTGACCAAGGTGATAGGGGGTCATGCCAAATTATCAGATACCCTAGTTATAAAACTTAAAGGGGATAAGACATGGAGGTGAGATGTGCTGGCTCACTTGGCTAGTTTGGCCAAATTTGGTCAAGGGAAACTCTGAGTCAATTTTTAAGGGGGGATTGTTAGCTTAAACTTGACTCAGTGAAAGAGTCAAATTTACTCAGTCAAATAATGGTGGTTTTGGTCACATGGTTTAATATTCCCATGGTTTTGTGCCATTGCATGTAATCTACCTTTAAAAGGATTGGGAAGAATTAATTGTAACATGCCAAGGATGTGAGCAGTGAAGGATCACTTGGTTGGATTTTGGCCAGGGACTAATAAAAATTTATTAGCTAGTTGGATTGGGGTTTTCTAGGATAAAACATTTATTTTATGTTTTTTAATTTGTTGTTGGTTGTTTTAATGCTTCTCAAAGTGGATCTATATCTCTCCAGTAAATTTTAACAATAGCTATATCAATTATGGTGAATGGTTGGAACCTCGAGCACACCTAAAAATCACTGTGGCCAATATAGCTATGAAGGGCTTTGTTATAACTATGTTGAACATATGGAAGGATTTCTTCCCATGAACATGAATGCTTGGAGTTATACATTTGCAAGATAGCACAATAATCATGTTAATCACTTTTGTTTCTCCATTTTTTGGGGATGAAAAGCAGTCAATTTGGTCAACTTGGTATCCATAAGAGACCATAGGTTAGAATAGAAAGCACTAAGGAACCTACTTTCCCTAATTGAAATAATGGTCTAAGTAGCCCAAAATAAACCCAAACATGATCAAAGAAGAGTTTAATAGTGGGTTCAACTGTGATAGTCTTCTTTCATGGTGCCAAAATATCCATATTAGAGAATTGGTTGACAACCACATAAACACAATCGTTACCATGCTTGGTGGAAGGAAATCCTAACATGTATTTCATGTAGACTAACTCCTATGGTTTTTATGGGGTAGGTAGAGGAGTGTACAACCCCTACTTAATGGATAATTTAGCAATGACAAAGGTAGTGCATAATATGATATATTGGTGGACATCTTGTCGAAGCTTTGGCCAATGGAAATACTTATGAAGTATTGTTGTTGTCTTCTCCACACCAAAGTGCCTTTCCACCCAAGTATAATGTGCCTCCCATATTAGCTTGGAACACTCACTTAAAGGAACACAAAGTTGGCTTAGGTAACATAAGAGTGCATCTTAGACGTGGAAGTTTGGAACTTGTTTTCCTGCAATCAACGTCTAGTATGTGTCTACAAAGTCAAATTTGTTGTTGTATTTGTGGCCACCCAGAGGTCGCATGTCCACAAGTGTTAAGAGATATAGTTAGTGCCACAGCTAGGGTCCAACTTAGGTAGTCCACAACATGAATGGTGCTACCCTTATTGTATAAATGTAATTGTTGCAAGTGTGTGGACCAATTATGATGGCAGTCATTCTGTAACTTCCTTGTGTTTGCATGAATTATAGAGGCCTATGATTAGTGTTTATGATTGATTCCCTCCCTGTAATATAATGCTTCCACTTTCACCATGCTTGCATGATGGAGTACATCTCCTTGATATGTGTGATATTTCCAAACCGTATCAAAGAGTGTTTCAATGTGATAGGCCACTAGATGTCCTTGTTAGATGAGGAACACATTGATAACATAGTTAGAGGTATCTCTCTCAATCTCAAAGGGATGTTGCATGTTTAGTAAGGTGAGGATTGGTGTAGAGAAAAGGTAGTGTTTCAAATCCTCGAATTCCTTCTATTGCAAATTAGACTAAGAAAAAATTTCTTTAGCTCCACCCTTGTTCATGTTGTAGCTGCTGCAAAACCCTCCAAAATTTTGGCTTGCACTCAATTTTTAGAGCCTTCCTTGGTATTTCCTTTGATGGTTGCAAACACTCATGCCCATTCTACGAGCTCCCCTTGAGTATTTTCACCCCTTTTGCTTGTTTTACCAACTGTTGTCTTTTGGCATGTTGATTAATTTTTCATGGATTGCAATCATGTTCTAGTGATTTCGAAGGTTTGTGTTTGAGTGTTTGAGTGTTTGAGTTGCCCTAGCTATGTATACATCTAGCACACTAATACACAAAGTTGTAAGCATTGTCGCGCAAGTGTTGTCACAGTCGTCCGAAGGTCTATCTCAGGTGTCACACTTGTCACTCTGAGCTCTAGACAGTCTCACAAAGGGTAATGCTTTGTCTTGTTGTCCTGATGGTCAGTGTCATTTTTATGAAAACAACTCACAAAAAGATAGAAAAGATATATCAACGACTTAAAAATCAGCCTCTCCAAGGGGGAAACCTCCTTTACTTTACAAAAATGAACAATTCTTGGATGATATAAATGACAAGACCTCCTTTCTATATATGGGATTCTAAGGGGTCATAATATAATTAGAGCTGACATAACAATTGGGCTTCTATGGGGAAAAATAAAAACAATATGGGGACTACATGGTTATAACAATATAATAAGGGGGTTGCACTAATAACAATAAGGTGTTATACTAGTATTATAGGGACCTAACATGCCCCTCTCCTTCAAAAAGTGTTTTCCTCAATGCTTGGGTAGTTCTGAATGCTTCTATATAAAATTCTCGTCCTCCCATGTGGAATCTTCAGTGGGTAAGTTATTCCACTTGATGAGATACTATGAAATTGATCGATTTCATAGCTGTCGAGTTCTTGTTTCCGTGACTGTTTTAGGTTCCAATATGATTTTTCCTTCCTCTTCAAGTTCTGACAATATTGTTTGAACTGGGAGATTGTCACCTATAACCTTCTTTAAGCATGAAACATGGAAAATTGGGGGCACTCGGGAAAATGCAAGAAGCTCCAATTTGTATGCCATAGTACCAATCTTTTGCAGCACCTTGTAAGGACCATACCACTTTGGTGATAATTTATTATCCTTCTTAGCTTGCTTGAGGGACATTTATTTGTATGATTGTATTCGTAAAAATACCCAGACACTTATATCAAAACTTATTTCGCTGCAATGTTAATCTACTTGTTGTTTCATTCTATTCTACGTGAAAGTGAGGTTATCCTTTTTCTTCTTGATATGTCCTATCTTGAGAGTTTCAGGAGTGGTAATTCCTACCAATGCATTACAAGATATGGCCAAATTCATTTCTTCTTTCTCTGGGATTGGTTCCTGGTGTATATCTTATTATTTTGATGTTTCTTGATCTTTTTCTTCCTCCTCTTCACAATCAATGTAAAATAATTTCTTCTTAGCACACTTATGAACTTTAGTGTATTTTCTATCACAACTATAACAAGGGTTGTTTTCTCCTTTTTCTTCCCATTTTTGTGGTGTTAACCTTGTAGGAGGATTTCTTGTTGCCATAATTTTTCTTTCAATTTTTCTTTCCAGCTTGAATGCCTTCTCCAATGAATCAGGTTCCCAAAGATGAACCTCACATTGAATGTTATCCTTTAAATTCCCTATGAAGGCATCAATCCTCTACTTCTCTCGAATATCATTTACCCTTATATTCAATTTTTGGAAGTCCTAAATGTGCTTTCCCATTGAACCCTTTTGTTTGAGATTTATCAATTGGCTAAACAAGGTGCTACTCTTTGTATCCTCATAATGTGCTATCATTTCCTTTGTGAAAATTGACCAAGTGACAAGTCATTTATACCATAAAAATTGATTCAGTTCTAAATATAAAGATGTCATACGTGCATTTTGTAACAGTTCCACATCATGCAGATCAAAATATTTATCCATCTGTAGTATCCATATTATGGGATCCTTGCCATCAAACTTCCTCATATCGATTTTTGGAATATGGTGAGTCTTCCATCCAACACTAGATTCTATGAAATCATGGTTAACATTAATTTTGCTCCCATCATGAGTTTCCTCTACTACCTGATCAGGTGCTCAGTATTTAGCTCAAAAATCAAATTTCTCAAACTGGCTTGAAAACTGTAGGATTGCATCCGTCTCATCAAGACAATTGCAATGCAATTTTTTCACTGAAAACGGAGTCCAGATGAAGGAGAAAAGTCCTGTTGTTCTTTTTCCTAAACAGCTAAAAAAATTGTAGAACAGGACATAATGATGACATGGCAGTCTAGTTAGCAGTCCAGTCAACAAGGGGAATCTTCTTCAGTTTTTGCTCAATGGGGTTGTGACAAGTGTCGACTCCGGATTCGCCAGTTGGTTGTGTGAAGGCGAAATTGCCTAATTATCCTAAGTTGGAATTTGAATTTGTTTTTATTTCAATATTATTATATATTATATATAATTATTTTTTTATATTATATATGTTTTAACTATATATATATTTATTTATATTAACATTAATCATCAAATCCACACACACACACACATATATATATAGATAGATAGATAGATATTGTTAACTCCCTATACTACTAGTGTAACCCCTTATTGTTATTAGTACAATCCCCTTATTATATTGTTGTGCCCCATAGAAGCCCATTATTATTATTATTATGCCCTTACATTATTATTGTTATGTTGGCTCTGATTATATTATGACTCGTTAGACTCCTATATATAGAAAGGAGGTCTTGTCATTTGTATCATCCAAGAATTATTCATTTGTGGAATGTAAAGGAGGTTACCCCCTCGAAGAGGCTTATTTCTAAGGCTTTGATCTATATTTTCTATCTTTTTGTGAAATGGCTTCATAACATTTGGTATCAGAGCTTCGGATTCTAGGGTTTCACTGCTCCAAACAAGTCATTGTGGAATTTTCGCTATAACATTTTTTCTGCGACGTTTCAGAAGCACAAGAAAAACCCATTTGAGATGAAATCGTGCTGAACCTCGGGTCCAAATTTTAGATCTTGTATCACTATATTTGTGGAGATATGATCTAAGGAAATTAGGGTTTTTGCAAGCTCTTCAATTTCATCTAAAATAGGTCATTGTGGAATGTTCACTATAACGTTTTCTCTACGAAGTTTTAGAAGCTAAAAAAAAACCATTTGAGAAGAAATCGGTCTGAACCTCGGGTCTGAATTTCAAATCTTGGCTCGCTATATTATCGGATATATGATCTGAGGAAGTTAGGGTTGTTGTAGACTCCCGAATTACATCCTAAACAATTGACCTTGGGAAAATCATCATAACTTTCTCTCTGGGCATCAAATTGAAATTTCATAAGAAGTTACAGAAAGAGGACAGACTGTATTTTGTTTGGGTAAAATTTTTAGAACCTAAGGTTGAAACAGTGATACGTGACATGTCGTACAAGTTAACTCTACTGAACTAGTCTATAATTAGGTCATCATGGTAGATTGCGAATAAATCTTTCTTCAAGAATCCAATTGTGATCAAACTTACGGAGTTAGAAAGAGGACTCAGAGGGATATTGTAGACCGAAATTTCAGAACTTAAAGATCTAAAAGTACAGAGTTACAGTCGTTTCAAAATCGAGCTCCTAAAATCAAGAAGAAGTGAGAATGAGGAAGTTTGATGGCAAGGATCCGGTGAATTGGATACTACAGATGGAGAAATATTTTGATCTACATGGTGTACCATTGTTATAAAAGGTATGTATTACATCTAATTATTTAGAATCAAATCAATTTTTATGGTATAAAGGGCTTTTTTCTCGTAAACCATTTGTCATGTGATCAATTTTCATAAAGGAAATGATAGCACATTATGAGGAAACAAAGAGAAACACCTTCTTTAGCCAATTGATAAATCTCAAACAAAAGGGTTCAATGGTATAGCACATTGAGGACTTCCAAAAATTGAATATAAGGGTAAATGATATTCCAAAGAAGAAAATGGTTGATGTCTTCATAGGGACTTTCAAGGATAACCTTCAACACAAGGTTCATCTTTGGGACCCTGATTCATTGGAGAAGGCATTTAGGTTGGCAAGAAAAATTGAAAGAAAAATTATGGAAACAAGGAATCCCACCACTCACGACTATAATTATGGAAGTGTTTTTTCTCCTATCCTTCCACAACCTACAAGGTTTACACCACAACAATTGGAAGAAAAAATAGAAAAAGGGTTTTGTTACAATTGTGATAGCAAATACAGTAAAGGTCATAAGTGTGCTGAGAAGAAATTATTTTACATAGATTATGAAGAGGAGGAAGAAAAGGATCAAGAAACATCAAAAGAAGAGG
>APFE030655882.1:0-31337 GCA_000404065.3 Pinus taeda | reverse complement strand
GTGTCAAGTGATGGTTGCAAGTGGAGGAACCATAAATTGCTCTGGAAAGTGCCATAATATCAAGCTATCCATGGGAGAATATGTATTGAATAACCCAATGCTTTCCATTCCAATGGGTGGTGCTGATGTTTTACTAGGAGTTCAATGACTACGATCTTTGGGTACGATAGCTTTTAATTTTCAAGAACTTTTCTTGAAATTGTTTTGGGAAGGAAAGGAAGTTGAATTGAGGGGTATCGAAGGGAAACCGAGAAAGATAATCAACTCTAACAGCATGGCAAAGCTTCTATATAAATAACAACGAGGCGTAATTTCACAATTATGTTCACTAGAGGATCCCACATCGAAATCATGTATTTATCAAGATCTCCAAAACGTTTTAGACAATCATTCCAAGGTATTTGAGACTCCCAAAGGCCTACCACCTATTCGTGATCATGATCATGCTATTCATTTGATTCCAGGAAGTGTTCCTCCAAACATCAGGCATTACAAATATTCGTATGCCCAAAGGAGTGGCAACTCATTCAAAAGTTGCACAAGATCCTAGTTCAAACAGTATCGCAAGAACTTGAAAATGAAGGAAAAATCATATTGGAACCTGAAGCAGTCAAAGAACTGAGAAATCGACAGCTACGAAATAGATCAATTTCATAGTATCTCATCAAGTGGAAGAACTTACCCACTGAAGATTCCACATTGGAGGATAAGAATTTATATAGAAGCACCAAGGACTACTCAAGCATTGAGGACAACACTTTTTGAAAGAGAGGGGCATGTTAAGTCCATATACTACTAGTGTAACCCCTTATTGTTATTAGTGCAATCCCCTTATTATATTTTTGTGTCCATGTAGTCCCCATATTGTTATTATTGTGCCCCGTAGAAGCCCACTATTGTTATTATTGTGCCCTTACATTATCATTGTTATGTTAGCTTTGATTATATTATGACCCCTTGGACTCCTATATATAGAAAGGAGGTCTTGTCATTTGTATCATCCAAGGATTGTTCATTTGTGGAATGTAAAGGAGGTTGCCCCCTCAAATAGGCTTATTTTCTAAGGCATTGATCTATATTTTCTATCTTTTTGTGAGTTGGTTTCATAACATATATTGTCATGGCGAAATGTAAATGTCAAATGATATGTTATGGTAAGTCCAGTCCGAAACAAAATATATAATGGCGCAAGGTCATATCAAAGGCATCGAAATAAATATGAATGGAATATTATATGTATAGCAAAATATATATGGGATGAGCGGAGGCAGGTTTGAACCCATGACCTCCCCCTCCCAAACTCCAAAGATTTTACGTTGAACCATCATGGCAGGGTTTGGAAAGAAGACCCATGAAATTATATTTAAAGTTAGAGTAGATCCAATGGAGGGAGCAGAGGTAGCCAGCCCCACGGGCCAACTCCCTCACCATATGACCTCATTGTATAACCAATGGCCAGTGCTACACTGTTAAGCGTGCTTAGAACGTTGTTAATCATGTTTTAAATTAATTAATCCATTGTTTAAGTTGGCAGCATTTATGGCGGTGCCACCAAATCCGGAACTGCCACCAAACTTGGAGACTTAACTGGAGTCTCTTCAAATTTAGCGGTGTTTCCTAGGGAAAAATTAAATGAAGCATATCTTGTTCAATTTTCGACCAATTTTGGAAAGTGAATAGTTAATTTTGGATTATTTCAACCTTCTGAATTCATTGGTATGGGTTTTAGTGGCAATAGAAGACTTGTACATGTGATTTTGCCACAAGTTCAAGGAAACTAAGAGCCACAAGGAAGGGGGTCATACCCAGAGCAACTAGAGTCAGTTTTCAGAGATCCAATAGTCATTTTTGGCTAATTTGGACATTTTGAACACATCGTTGTAGGTATTAAGAGTCATAGAGATTTTTAAGCCTAAATTTTGACACATTGAAATAATACATAGGGTCAAGCCATGGAAGCTGGACCAAAGAGATGTAGCCTAGGAGGGATGAACTCCTTCATCAAAATAGTGTGTTAATGTGTCTCTTTGATGGTTTGTTGCACTATACATGTTTTTTGTTCAGCATTTATTTCTGAATCTATTTTTCTCATGAATATCTTTTAAAACTTAAGGAAATTTAAATGATTTTATGCACAAGCAACTAATGAAACCTCAACACAAGGAGCAATAAAGAAGCACATATTTATAAATCTATAATTGTTATTAGCACAACAAAACTAATCATACAAAAACATGTCAAGTTGGTATCAGAGCCCAAGGTTGAATTGCTTGATTGCTTGATTTTGTGCAATTAGGGATTTAATGGTTGCAAAATTATGATGCTTACAAGGTTAAAGTTGCAGAAAGGAGAAGGGAAGTTGTTGGTTGCAACTCCTGAGGTAATTCCTAGAAGAATGAGAGCCACAAGGCCACAATCTCCACTACCCAAAGTTCCAATTCCAACTGCACTTGAAACTCATCAAGTTTTGCCTTCAATTGAGATTGAAGAGGTACAATCAACTGAGCCTGAATCCATAGCCATTATGTCTGGAGAAAGACAGTCTGAAGGTACCTCTTCATAAGAGGAATAATTCAAGAAAACTTTCTATACTTTTACTAATATGGTTAAAGTCCTCTATGAAGAGAGGAACACCAGAATGGTTGGAGAGAGTTATAAACCTCCACATGGAGAAGGAAGCTCAGAGGACAAAAAAGATGAGAAGAAGGATTCCAAAAGGAATGGTGGAAAGCCACCTCCATCTCCACCATCCTCATCACCTTCCTCATCATCTCCATCATCTCACACATCATCATCTTCCACTACCACCACTGAAACTACCCATACTCATTCCAAAACCCCAAAAGGAAAAACTCCATTACTAAAATTGGACATAAAATTAAAACTTCCCATATACAATGAAGAGGTGAATGCAGAAAAGTTGGACAATTGGATTCGACGGTTGGAGGTATAATGTAGAATTCAGAACCTTTAAGAAGAAGACATAAAGATCCAGTTGGATTCATTGAGGCTAGAAGGAGCTGCATTAGTTTGGTGGGAATCAAAGACTCAAGAGGAAATGATAATCCATGGTAAGATATCCATTTCTTGGTTTGAATTTGTTTTTACGGTTAAAATAAAGTTTTATCCCTTAGCCTTTATGCAAAAATCCATTATGGGTTAGCAAAATTTTAGGCAGATTAAAGGCCAAACAATCCAATATTATACACAGGAGTTTAGGAAAAGAGATTTGTTACTAGGAGTGAATTTGAATTCTCAAGATACACTTTTGTAATATATTGGGGGTTTACATTCCTATCTTAAAGACACTATTCTTATGTTCAATCCAACTAATTTGGATGAAGTATGTGCGCAAGCCACGCATCTTGAATCTAGAGGAACGAACACTTATGAAGAGAGTAGTAATAACAAGCCACCTAAGAGTAAGGAGAAAGAGAAAGGAGGAAAATGGAAGGAAAGAAAAAATAAAATGTGAAGAAAGAAGGGGAGAAAATCACATGCAAACACTATTCCAAAGAGGCGCATGATGAAGCCCACTGCTAGAAATTGAATTAAAAAATGAGACCAAATAAGTTCAACAATAAAGGGAAATAGAAAACCACTACTATCACTTAGGAATATTTAAGTTCTGAATCAAGTGATGAAAACAAAATCACTATCATGGGAATTAAAGGAAAACAAGATATTGCAAGCACTAGTTCACAAAACTATAACACTACTACTACTCTAGATGAAAAGAGATGAATTGAGTTATTTCATGTTAGGGTCATATCTAAACACACCAAGATTGACACACTCTTCGATAGTGGGTCACAAGCGAATCTAATCTCTAAAGACTTAGTCAACAAAATGAATCTTGAAATTGTACCTCACCATAAAACATACCCTTTGGGATGGATAACAAGAGACACCAATTTACATGTTACAAGAATAATGTTTGTTTAAGTAGGCAATCATTGTAAATTTTGTTGACGAAGTAGAGTTAGATGTGGTACCGCTTGATATTTCAAGTGTGGTGTTGGGTAGTCCATATTTGTATGACTGGAAAGAAGTCTTTTACCGCCATGAAAACAAGTATCACTTGTTCAAGGATGGTGTGGAGTATAGAATGAGAGCTCATCGCAAAAAGATGAATATTTCTTTGGTTAATGTCGGGCATGGAAAAAGACTAGTGCATTCAAATAAAAGTTTAATACTTCTCATGTTCAAGCCAAATGATGATATTGTTTATGAAAATGTTGTTGTATGTAATGCAAGTTTCAATTCTGATTTGGTTGGTTCAGTTCATCAGAGTGATGAAGTATTTCAGGTTGTGAAAGAATCATCCTTCAAGGAGAAACAAACTTCACATGAAATATCTTTGCAGCAAGAGGTTTCTCTTTTTGATGTTAGCATGCAAGGGTTGACAAAATTGCAAAGTGTAGAGACACCAATGCAATGCAAAAGTTTGTTTAATAGTGGCCTCATTCAATCATCCCTTATGCCATGTTGTGCACCAATGGTTATCGTGCTAAAGAGGAATGGTAATTATTTCAAGAAAGAGGACAAAAGGAGTAGTTTTCGCCAAAGCAAAGTTGTAAAAAGAGGTCAGTGCAAGAATATACATAACACCAAACAAGAATGGTTTGTGTGGATTTTAATGTTGTATCTTCTTTGAAGCACTTCTATTACATGTATTTGAATTATGGAAGGAAAAAAAGTCATTTATTGAAGAAATTGTCCACTTGGGTGACATAAACATGTTTAGAAAGTGTTCTTATGCACATGTCATCTATGAAGGAAAATTGTTTAATGTTTTGAAGATACCAAAGTATAAGTTGGGTTTCACTTCTTTGATGCATTTGGACCATGACATTAGAGGAGGTAAGTTGAAGGCAAGCCTCTCTAAGTTGGATGCCATTGTTGATTGGTCAATGCCCAAGATCGTCATTTTGATAAGAGTTTTGTTGGGAGCAACCCAATGTTGGAGGAGAGTTGTTGTTGACATTTCTTCTTTCGAAGCTCCTTGGAATGCATTGTCATGTGTGTGCAAAGTCTTCCAGTGGGGAGGCAAAAAGCAAGAGGCATGTGTTGCTTCAAACCAAAAGATCAGTTCGATTCTTTTTTATGCTCTTTCAGACATGAAAGGTTCATTTGAGTTTCAGGTTTATGCAAGCAACTTCACCATCTTATTTCATTCAGAATATTTCCATGGTGTAAATATTAAGTTGCAATGATCCACGCACTTTCATTGGATGGATATTTGTCAAAATTTTCATTTGGTTCAAAGGTACAAAAGAGGTATAAACTAAAAGTTCATTGTTATGCCTTTTAGGCCTATTGGTTATGTAGTCATTGTATTTAGGTGTCATTATGTTTTACATGAAATTTATGTTTAGAAAATTTCATACTTTCAAGATGTACAATCGGGCTTGAGTCATGCAAACCAAGTAGTGAAATTTGTCATCCATTTGAATTATATTTTGTTAAGTTGTCTTGGTAAGAAGGATGTTGCTTTTGATGGTGACATGGACAAAACCATGAATTTCTATGAACGACTGAAAATGGTGCAAAAAACAGTGCAAGATCAGCTTGAAAGGGGCAAAGACAAGTACAGGTATAGAATGGGGTCCTCAAGGTAGTAAATGTTGATTTCCTTAGAGAGGAGCTCAAGGAAACAAATTCATCAAAATCCAATTGGATCGAACTTGGAAAAGTGAGGGGTTTGTACCCTCATCTACTTGTCAGATAATAGTATCTTTTGGGGTCTAAAAGGTTTCTAGTGGGGAAGAATGATCAAGTGCTCAATATTTAGCTCAAAAACCAAAGTTATCATATTGGCTTTAAAATTGTACGATTGCTTCCATCTCATCAAGATGAACGCAACGCAATTTGTTTCACTGAAAACAAAGTCTGGATGAAGTAGAAAAGGCCTGTTGTTCATTTTCCTAAACAACTAAAAGAATTGCAGAATGACAGAATGATGACATGGCAGTCCAGTGAGCAAGGGGAATCTTCTTCAGTTATCGGCCAATGGGTTTGTGACAAGTGGCACCACCGGATTCGCCAGTTTGGTTGTGTGAAGATGAAATTGCCTAATTATCCTAAGTTGGAATTTGAATTTGTTTTTATTTAAATATTAATCTTATATATATATATATTTATATATATATATAATATTATATATAATTATAATATATAATATTATATAGTGCCATGGCGAAATTCAAATGTCAAATGATATGTTATGGTAAGTCCGAAACCGAAATATATAATGGCCCAAGGTCATATCAAAGGCATCAAAATAAATATGAATGGCATATTATATGTATAGCAAAATATATATGGAATGGGTGGAGGCAGGTTTGAACCCATGACCTCCCCATCCCAAACTCCAAAGCTTTTCCATTGAACCATCGGAGTGGGATTTGAAAAGAAAGCCCACTAAATTATATTTAAAGTTAGAGCAGATCCAACAGAGCGGGCAGAGAAAGCCAGCCCCGTGGGTCAGTTCCCTCACCATATGACCTCACTGTATAACCAATGGCTAGTGCTACACGGTTAAGCGCATTTAGAGTGTTGTTAATCACGTTTTAAATTAATTAATCTGTTTTTTAAGTTGGCGGCATTTATGGCGGAGCCACCAAATCCAGAACTGCTACCAAACTTGGCGGACTTATCTAGAGTCTCTCCAGATTTAGTGGGGTTTCCTAGGGAAAAATTAAATCAAGCATATCTTGCTCAATTTTCGACCAATTTTGGAAAATGAATAGTCAATTTTGGATGATTTCAACCTTCTAAATTCATTGGTACAAGTTTCAGAGGTAATAGAAGACTTATACGATTTATTTTTCCACAGGGAAGTTCAAGGAAGCCTAGAGCCATAGGGAAGGGGGTCATACCCAGAGCAGCCAGAGTCAGTGTTTAAAGATCCAATAGTCATTTTTACTAATTTGGACATTTTGAACACATTGGTTCAGGTATCAGGAGCCATAGATATTTGTAAACATAAAATTTGCCACATTGAGCTAATACAGAGGCCCAAGCCATGGAAGCTAAACCAAGGAGATGTAGCCTAGGAGGGGTGAACTCCTTCATCAAAACATTGTGTTAATGTGTCTCTTTGATGGTTTATTTCACTGTACATGTTTGTTGTTCAATATTTCTTTATAAAGCTATTTTTCTCATGAATATCTTTTAAAACTTAAGGAAATTCAATTGATTGTATGCACAAGCAACTAATGAAACCTCAACATATGGAGAAACAAGGAAGCACGTATTTATAAATCTGTAATTGTTATTAGCACAACAAAACTAATCATACAAAAACATATCACTACCTTTTTGCCATTAGGAAGCCTTTCTTGTAGCAGATTTTCCCCACCTTCCTTCAAACCTTCCATGTATTTCTTCAAATCTTCCATGCCTTTCTTCCAATATGCTTCCATACCATCGATATCAGCTTCCATGGAATAGATAAAACTATTTATCTTAGCTTCAATCGCATTCTTCAAATCATCCATCCAATTTTGATTACTAGGTGTTTCTATTTTCTTGATTCGAGACATTCTTTTTCTTGCTTTTAGGATCTCGATCTTGAATCTTTTATATCCGTGAAAGTTTAGATCTCCAAGGTCTGGAATTGTGTCATATGGCAGACCTCTACATCCTCCTTTGAATACCACAATTCTGATCGAAATTGGATTCTCCAAGAAAGAGTTATGCCAATCTCCAAAGATGATGTAATTATATACTTTTTTAGTAGAGAAAAGTTGTACTAAGTGCCACATGTCATTGTTTCAACCTTCGGACCTAAAAAAAATACATAGAGAAGTATAGTCTGTCATCTTTCTATAAATTTTTACGAAATTTCAATTTGATGCTCAGAGAGAAATTTGTGACAATTTTCCAATGGTCACCTATTTGTGATGTAATTCGAGAGCCTACAAAAACCCTAAATGTCTTCAACCGTATCTCTGAACATATATGAAACAAGATCTGAAATTCGGAACCAAGCTTCACTAAAATTTTGGTTCAAATGGGTTTTAATTTCAGAGCATGAGCCTTCGTAGAAAAGAAATTATAGCAAAAATGTCACGATGACCTTTTTGCAATCGAATTGTGGAGCTTGCAAAAACCCTAAATTCCTTAGAGCATATCTCTGAAAATATAGCAAGACAAGATCTGAAATTCGACCCCGAGCTTCACCAAGATTTCAGCTCAAATGTTTTTTAATTTCAGAGTTTGAACCTTCGTAGAAACAAAATTATAGTGAAAATTCCACGATGACCTATTTGAGAGGGAATTCTAGAGCTTGCAAAAACCCTAAGTTCCTCAAAGCATATCTCCGAAAATGTAGTGAGAAAAGATTTGAAATTCATAGCCGAGGTTCAGAACAATTTTTAATCAAATGGGTTTTTTTTTTACCTTCTGAAACTTCGTAGCGAAAATGTTATAGCTAAAATTCCACGATATCCTTTTTGGATCAACGAAACCCTAGAATCCAAAGCTCTAATACCAAATGTTATGAAACCAACTCACAAAAATATAGAAAAGATAGATCAATGACTTAAAATCAGCCTCTTCGAGGGGGAAACCTCCTTTACATTACAAAAATAAACAATTCTTGGATGATACAAATGACAAGACTTCCTTTTTATATATAGGAGTCTAAGGGGTCATAATATAATTAGAGGCGACATAACAATTAGGCTTCTATGGGGCACAATAATAACAATATGGGGACTACATGGGCACAAAAATATAATAAGGGGTTACACTAGTAGTATAGGGACCTAACATTTGTCATGTTGTCGAAGTATTCTAAGTGTGTGATCACAATGTCGAGTCCTCATAGGTAAACTTGCCTACCACACTTAGCCATTTTCCTGAAAATAATTCCGACCAGACAACCCCCCTCTCACGGGACCTCGATTGGGCTGCATTTCATAATCTTAGCCCACAATGATGTTGTTTTGTTGCCTATAACTTCACATTACTTGAGGATTTCCTCAGGGACAGTTCCACTGCGCAATCGCAGAAGTGATCAACATGTTTTCCTTCCCATAATTTCACAGAAACTTCCTCAAAGCCCAACCTAAAATGCGCACTTCGCAAGATCAGTCACCAAGCCTCCTCCCTACTTGCTAGAACCTAGAAATTGCACAGATGTGTCCTCCTAGTGAACTCCCTCATCCAGAACTCACTACTCTCAGAAACTGCACAGAACTATCCTTTGGTCCCTCTGTTGTCCTGTCTTTTCTTCCCTTCGGAAATTGCATAGAGGTGTCCCTCAAGGTCCCACCCTGAAAATGCCACTAGTGTCCTCAACTGTGTAATCCTACCTCCCAGTGGCCTCTACGTATTTTTTTCCAACAGTAAAGACTATGCCCCAGAGTTCCTCATCTAACCCTGAGTTGTGCTTTGTGTAGTATCAGTGACTAGACCCCCTCCCTGTCACCTCAAACTGTGCAATGCACAATTACTAGGCCCTCAAATCAGCCTGTCATCTATCCCGGGCCCAGACCATGGAAAACAATGCATCATCTTAGACTAAAAGGTTTTGTATTTAATGTCATCCCGTCATGAGTGAATTGTAGGAACAAGCACACTGATAGATCATGGTGAGACGACGAATGGATGAAGGATAAGTGCACATGCTAGAAGACTCACTTGCAAATAGATGGATTAAATAATATCATCAAACAATAAAAGAAAGGAGCACATGCATGTAACCATATTACAAGACCAAGACCATTGAAGACCCTGTAACATCAAGCCATGCAAAGGAAAAGACAAAGCACATCCATCACTCAGCAACAACAACAACTTGACATTGCCACCATGGCCATCTAGTCCATGTCAGTAGTGTCATGAGTTGTCAAGACCACATCACTACTACAGGCCATATTTGTTGTTACTGAATGTATTGTAAAGTGAAATTCCAATAGAAACATACATGAACATGAAGAGTCATGTTAGTTGAAAAGTCATAGGAAGTTGAACGTTCATGAGGGTAGTCAAAGAGTCACAAGGGTAAAGCATCACCCTTGGCTATATATACCCCTCCCATTGTATGAGCAAGGACTTTTCACCTTGGCTCCTCCCACGTAGCCTTAAGAGTTTTAGTCATTTCTTTGAGGAGCGAGTAGTGGCTCCAATGTACCACTACTGGGACTAGTGATGTATGGTGTACAAATGTATCTTGGAACTTTTTCTTAATACAGAAGTATGTTAAGGCCAACACGTTTCATGCATCTTTTGTAGATGTCTGTAAGACTATTCTTTCGGCATTTGTAATGCATGTTTCTTTCACCTATACTAAGATAGTTGAACTACTTTGGTTGTTTTGGTACTTACATTATTGGGAATTTGTTGTATTGGTTATCACTATTATCTCGTCCTTGTGGATTACTCAGCAAGATATTAGACAGACCTTTCTTGATTACTAGTTATAATGATTGGCACATCCATGTGGACTACTCTGTTAGATGGTCTACTTGTTTTCCCTTGTATTTCAGTTTTAACGACTGCAGCATCCGTCGTGGACTATTCTGATGGATGCTGGACATACCTCTTTTGGTTTGCGTGTGTCTCTTCCTAGGTGGTACTACTACCTCTCACTTTACTCTCCCCCTTTGCAGTAAGAGAACCTAGACACAAGTTACATTACACACTCACTAGGCACACTCACCTCGCTTTTTGAAGAAACCAACATAACACTCTCATGTGCTGAAGAAAAAGAGCTAAGGAAAATCTCTTAGAGAATGTCAATCGGGCCATTGTACTAGATGGGACTCCTAAACCAAACGATGTGAGGTCTAGTTGGGACTTCATACTAGGGACAACCCCTGAATGTTGGTGGGTCCAACCCCGTCAACATTTATGGCGCTAGAAGGAAGGCCACCAGTAGTTTATGGCTGATTGTCCCACTGACCCCACTCATCCATCATCTGGCCAAGGCAGTAACATTCACTCCCTCTCCCCTACACACAATTCTGAAGTTGGTCATTTATCACCTCCCAGACCCGAACATGAAATCTTGCATCATCATATCCAAGATGTCTGTCCCATCACCTGTCAAGTTTCAAAATTTGTTGAACTAATTTCAAAAGTGTACACTCTTCCATATTCTCAGAGGAAGAAAAACACTACCCCCAGAAGAGTGGTGGTTTCATCTTTGGAATAAGTGATCTTTGCCACTCTTGAAGAGCTGTGAGAGCTATGGAAAAAAAGAGGAACCTCCAATCTTTTGAAAGGAAGAAGAAGACAAGCTCTTACTCTCGGGCTGAAGTTATAGTGGAGGAGGCAGAGGGGAAGGAAATGAAGGAGGAGGAGACGACGAAGAACCAACAAACTCAGAAGAAGAATCATCATATTCAAAAGAAGAGGACAACGATGGAGTGGAAAACATGGCAGAATAAAATCTAGAATCAATGATTAAGGGTCCATTGGCTCTTTCAGGTGTCCTGCACAAGATGCCAAGACACGCGGAGAAGAGTTTAATGAAATATGACCCTGACAAGACAGTGAAGGAATAAGATCACTTAGACACATTCTACCTACATCTGCAAACACTCGAAGTACGTTATGACGACATTGCATGCACACTGTTTCCATGTACCTTGTATGACATAGCAACTGTATTGTACCACAACCTTCCACCAAATTCCATCCAAAACTGGGGGTGTTCAAACAGATCTTTCTTGAAGATTTTTATGAAGACAAGACCCCCGCCATGTTGCTGAAAGAGCTAGGTAGTCTCAAAATGGAGTAGAAAGAAAAGATTAAATATTTCAATCAGAGGTTTAAACACATTCTGAACAAGTTCTCAACAGACACCAAACCTGATGACTCCATCACCATTGACTACTACATGTTTGCATTGTCAGCCAATATTGCGCAATTCATTAAGCGAGTTGCGAGACCAACATTTACTAAGAATTTTGAAGAGGTTATTGCCATAGAGAAAGACTTGTGCATTATTGGAGTCATTGTAGATGAAAAATCCGCTAAGGACTCCAAAGACAAGGCAAGAGGCCTCAGACCTCTGTGAGTAAGGCTAATGAAAAGGAAGCAAATGACATTGAGAGCCTTACTCATCTCGTCAAGTCCTTGACCACCGAAGTTGTTGAACTTACACAATGGACAATCAAGACAACCGTGAGCAGCAGGCCTTCAAGGTACCTACAGAAGAAGAATGTAGCTTCAAGCAGCAACAACAACCAGTTGACCAAATTTGCGCAAAGCTCCAATCTGGTTCTGAACCTTGACCAACTTGTGACAAATTCATATTGCACATTTCACCATGACAAGCACTCGGAAAGAATGAGCCCGGAATGGAACCATGGAATGAGCCGCATGGCTACACATTCGTCCAACACCATCATAGATAATGAGCAGACTGAGCTTGACAATGAAGAAGAAGAATATGTTGCATCTGATGAAGCCCCAAGTACTGGGCATGTGATAAACATGTATCAGTGTACTCGCTCAGCCTAGAAGACCACCATCGAAAAGGAGCCTCCAACTAATGGTTCAGCCCTGAAGCAAAACAATTGATATAACTTGAGAATCCAAGGGGTCCCCATTGTGTTTGAGATGCCGAGAGATAAAATATGACCAGATGTGTTAAGGGCAGTAGGTCCAGCGTTTACTCAACAGAGAAAACTCAGAGCAAGTCTGGGAAGAAAACTACAACAAAGAGTGTTTCCACAAGCAGCAAAGACAAAAGCAGACCACTCGAAACCACAAACTCAGTTCCCACCCCGGACACCTCAGTGAGTCTCCCCATTTTGGACTATAACATTTTGGAAGACATGAAGAAGACTCGTGCAAACATATCCCTGTATGAACTCACTAAATTCATGAATCAGTGGTACATCTTTTGCAAGCACTTGGGAAAACCTCTACATGTGATGCTACCTCTTCCAGCAAGGGATCAAGTAAGTTTCGTGACACACTCAAATCTATGCTCAATGCGCTCTGCATGGAGGAGGAAAACTCACTCTGCCCACCATTTCTATTATCATTTGAAATCTTCAACTTATATCTTCACAACTGCTTGGTTGATTATTGTGCATCAATCAATGTCATGCCACTCTCCATTGCTAAGAAGATCAATGCTCAATGGAGTAAGACAAGTGCGCATATCATCTAGCTAGACAGGATATGTGTACCATCCATTGGTGAGCTCAGGGATGTGATCATCCAGTTATCGTCTGATGACCAAGTTCATTAATGCATCAATATTGTAGTTGTGGACATCCTGAAAGCATACAACATGTTTCTTAATAGAGACTGGTCAAGCAAGCTGCAAGGATACTTTGCCACTAACTGGTCACACTTATGGCTTTTGTACAAGGGCAGAAACAACCAGATCTAGGTGTTTTCAGATAGATACATGAAACACAATGGGAATCCCTTGAATGGAGAAAATGAATTGTTGGCTTTCGCGGAACTTATGTTCAACAATTGCTTTCTAGAAACACAGTTTGGGTGCTATCTTGCAGAGCCATCCCCTGCCCCATCAGACACATAGTTGGGTGTCCTTTCATGCCCAACAGGACAAAATGAAACTTGTACAATATATTGTGACAATAGTAGCAGTAGTGATAGTAGTACTAGTGTGGCAGGCGGTCCTTGTACAGATGATATGTGGACCATGTACTTTGATAGATCCAAGACACAGGAGGGCTCTGGATCCGGTTGTGTTTTAACAGACCCGCTACATAGAAAACACTTAATCTCTAGCCACTTGGAGTTTGAGTGCACGACCAACACCACTGAGTATGAAGCACTCGTCCTAGGCTTACAGAAAGCCATCAACCTCAATGTTGTTGTTCTAAAAGTGGCAGGTGACTTAGAGATCGTGGTGTGTAAGGTACGTAACATTCTACATTGTATGTCACCCCATCTTAAGAGTTATCAACAAGAGGTATTGTGACTTATTTCTCAATTCCAAGCTTTTAATATTATTTCAGTACCAATAATGCGCAATGCAACTACAGATGCCTTCACGAATGCAACTGCTAGGATTTCACCGTTAAGGGATATATTTTCTATTTAGATTTCGTATAAACCATTTGTCTTGGATAACATCACTAATTTACGTGTTTTTTATGATGATCAACATAGACTGCATTTCATGGCTAATGATGACGTCTTCAAAAACGCAGGGATAGACAAGGACGAGCACGAGCAGTCTCTGCAGGACGCAGCCGATGCAAGAAAAGGAAACATCATCCCTAAGGGTGGGGTATCACTGGAGAAGATGTACGAATTACATAACCACTTTCAGGGACTCGTGAATCCCAAAACCCATAGCTCTACATTGTTTCATGAACAGATTAATCTGGGAACAAACAAGGATTCGCAGTTTGTAAATCTTGGTACATGTTGTACATCGCAATAGCAACAATATTTCATCCGACTTTTCAGACAGTATTGTGATGTATTGGTGTGGATGTATGGTGATCTCAATACATATGATGCGAATAATCCAGCACGTCATACCAATCAAGGAAGCGGGCAAGCCTTTTCAACAAAAGTTGAGGAAGGTTCATACATCACTTGAGCCTCTCATAAAGAAAGAACTGACAAGATTGTTAGATGCCTGGATCATCTACAAAGTGCAACATTCAACATGGATGTCCAATTTAGACCATGTTATAAAGAAGTCTGGGGGGATACACATGTGTGTAGATTTTCGTAATCTCAATCACGACTCGGACAAGGACAACTACCCAGTGTTGTCAATGGAGCATATATTGTAGATAATATCTGGAGCAAAGATGTTTTCTTTGCTTGAAGACTTTTCAAGATACAGCCAAGTTCTGGTAGTAGAGCCTGATAGACTTAAAACAATTTTCTATACCAAGACGGGTACGTTTGCTTTCCGAAGAATTCCATTTGTGTTGGTGAACACAGGTGCTACATTTCAGCGCGCAATGGAAATCACCTTCTGTGGGCTCATCAGATAGAGCATAGTGGTCTACCACGATGATGTGACAGTCTTCTCAAGGAAACGGTCATACCACCTGCACCATCTTAAGAAAAATTTCGAGCAATGTCGAAAATATGGGATATGCTTGAATCCCAAGAAGATCTTCTTCGCAGTGTCTAAGGGTAACCTGCTTGGACACATCATTGCCAAAAGTGGGATCAATGTAGATCCAGATAGAGTTTTGACCATCACATAGATTCTTCACCCCATGAATAAGAAATCAATGCAGTCTTTCTTGGGGAAGATCAACTTCCTCATAAAGCTCATCTTCGATTATGCCTAAATTATTAAACCCATTCAAGAGATGATCATGAAGGACATCATGTATAGTTGGGGAAAGAATAAAAAGGATGCATTCGCTCGTATCAAGCAAGAAATATTAGATGCACCAATGCTTTACAACCCAAAATTCAACAAATATTATTTCTATACTTTTGCTTCTGAGACTTCACTCGTTGTGGTGCTCACTCAGAAGGATGAGTTGAATAATGAGCGACCCATCTCCTTCATGAGTGCAAGCTTGTAAGGATCGGAACTCAACTATCCCTCCATGGAATAAAAAGCATATTCAATGTACAAGGAAGTGATTCAGCATTTTAGAATCTACCTATTTAAAAACCACATTATCATTGTGTCACACCCAACATTCAAATCATTGCTTGTTCAGCAAGAGTTGGGCGAAATAAGGGAAAACTAGATGATGGGACTGCAAGAATATGATCTTGACATCAAGCCAGTTCACACCATCAAGGGTCGTAGTCTTTACAGACTAGCAATGGAAGCAATACATGCACAAGAGGAAGAAGAAGAGCTTTCATGCTGGGAGAAAGAAATATAAATATACAATGTTGAGCGAGCCTCTCCCACTTCACACAAAAACTCTTGCTATGTAGAAGTGCACCAGTACCTTGAGCATGACACCATGCCCTCTCATTTTCTACGCGAAAAAAGAGGGCTATATGATTGAAAGCTTTATCTTACCAGTTGTGCATGGGGTGCTTTGCATAATGCACCACAATGGTATTTTTCTCAGGTGCCTGGAGCCACAAGATTTATAAAATCTTTTATGTGATCTCCATGATGGATTAGCTGAGGGACAATTCACGAGTAACACAACAATGCACAAGGTTATGCAAGCTGATTTATACTGACCTACATTATTCAAGGATGCACATTCTTATGCCCACAGGTGTTTGGGTTGTCAGAGATGCGCCGACAGAAATCGAAGGTCAGCATCCCCACTACAACTTGCTGTAGTGGGAGAAACATTCCAACAGTGGGACTTGGATATCATTGGGGATATTTTCCCACATTCATCAAAGCAACACCACTATATTTTTATTGTTGCATATTACTTCACGTTGTGGACATAAGTAGTTCCGCTAAAGCAAGTGAACGATCAAGAATTCATCAACTTCCTACAACAGAACGTCATCTCCTAGTTTGGAATTCCCATATCACTTGTTTTTTACAATGCAACGTACTTTTATTCGTTATAAATTTATGACTTTGCATTGGAAATGGTATTTTTTGAAGCATTATGCTAATTACTACACGTAGGGAAATGGTCTTGCCAAATCTACAACCAAAAACATCATTCGCATCATAAAAGAAACCATTTACTCTGAACAGCGAAACTGACACTCCAATTTGGTGAATGATTTATGGGCTGATTGAGTCACACCTAAACCTTCTCTAAATACCTCCCCCTACTTCCTGGTATATGGAAAAGAAGCCATCCTCCCGCTGAACATTTACCTGCCTGCCCTCCAGTTGTCCCAAGAATCCCAAGGCAAGTCATGTCTTTTAGTTCAATGTAGGATGGACGCACTACACAAGTTACAGGAAGAAAGGATGAAAGCAAAAGAAGAATGTACACTCCACCATAATCATATAAAGAGATGGTTCGATAGAAAGTATGTAGGGAGAACTTAGTCTTAAAGTGAGACAAAGTGCACGAGGACAAAGGCAAGCACGCGAAGTTTCAATACCTATGGATTGGTCCTTTCACAGTCCACGAGAAGCTTGGCCATCACACGTATTGTCTTCAATCACTTGACGGGAAGATTGACTCTCTCCCTATCAATGGCCAAGAATTAAAATGTTATTTTCAATGAGATCTGGGGTCGCGCCCCATGCTATGTACATAGTATTTTCTTTGTTTTTTGTGTTATTTTGGTTTGCTATTTATTTTTCCTTGCTTTGTGCTATTTTTTCTTATGTAAATAAGTATTGTACCTCACTACGTTCTGGCTTCTGAATGTGTATGTGGCTAAAGTTCAAAGAGTCTTGTGACACTGCAGTGCTTGGATAGTCCTGTGTCCATCTTCCCTATGTTTGGTTGTAAATTTTGGCCAATGAAGTCTTGATGAAAAATATGATGCATCTGTAAGGAGAGTTTTGGTTAAACCTTGAACCTGTGTCCAAACTGGGAAACCTCATGCCTACACTCGGTTTTCTGCTCTGGTGTGTTCAAGCTCATCCAACTAGTAGAAATAGAGAAGGGGGAAATCTAAGCGAGAAAACCTAAATCAAAGGTATTCATATGCTTCTCTAAAGGAACAACCGCTCATTCTCTCAATAAGTCGAGATCCCTCTTCTGCCCCAAAAATAAATTAGTGCCTATGCACAATTCTTTTTAAAATATAGCAAAGGCGAAAGAAGAGAAAGGCTTCATGCACAGAGAGGTGAAGCAGGAAACTCCATTGGAGTACTGTCCAGACACGCTGGTAGTGGAGCAATGCTTGTGTTCCTACGTGACTCTGTCGAGGTACTGTCCAGGCCTGCTGGCAACTGAGCAACACCAGAGATGAAAAACTATACTCTGAAAATCTTAAGCTCACAAGCCAAACTGCCCCTCCCGATTCAAAACATTGTGATCTGGATGAATCTTATGTTGTGTTCAATTGAGAATGTACAAGGTGAATCATGTCTATCCATGGGGTAAGTGGGGAAGCCAAATTAATGTGCATGATGAATCAATATGTTGGAATTATGATGTATGTGTTGTACTTGATGGCAACCCACTTGTGGAAGAACAACTCACTTATATATGGTAACTATATGAATCTACATAAGAGATATCAGATGTGACAGAATACATGGTAGTTGTGTTAAAAGATGTGACGCAGGGCAATTCAAAGGAATCAGTTCAGAAGTAACATACAATGGTAACTCACTAAGATGACAATTCATAGTGCAGCAGGTTAACAGCAAAGAATTATAGTTCAGGCTACATAGGATGAAGAAAGAAAGGTATATGCAGGTTCAACTTGACCAAGCTGCGTATACATGCAAGTTCATTGAACAAAAGGAGCGTATACGTACACATGCACTTTCATAGAAGGAAAAGCATGTATATCTTGGGAAAACAAGTTTTTGGGTCCAAGGTATCTAACCCAAGGTATTTGGTCCATGGTATTGGTCTGAGGTAATTGGTCCAAGGTATTGGTCCTAAGTGGTTTTGGTCTATGGTATTGATAAAGGCCTAAAACTATATAAGGAGGAGAAGATCATTAGGCTAAGTTAAGCAAGTATTGAATATCTAATGAAGTGAGATATCAAGTATGCAGGCTATGGGTTTCTGATATGAACTAAGGATGCACCTATATGGCTGATGAAGGTTGATGGACCAGAACTATGAAGGCTTAGATGTATTAGCATTATGTGGTTTGATCTTGAACATTCTAGATCTGAATACTGACGCGTGTTTTTATTATGTAAATGTGATGATCTGGGTATAAATGAAGTATAAAATAGTTGTGATGCCTTAAGTTAGCATTTCCAGATCTGTACGCGGGTTGGCTTTGGTAAATCAGTGTATACACACTAGTTCAATATACAGAAGTAGCATATACATCACATAATGGAATTTGCAGATTTGTACGCTGGTTCCCCTTGGTGAAAGAGCATATACACGTTGGTTCAGCTAATGGATATAGCATATATCTTCTAAAGTATGATCTATAAGGGTTCTGTTTGCTGTTACAGTGTTCAAGGTTCAGCATTGCATTCTGGTGACTATTTTCTGGTGATAGTATTCTGCATATTCAGATTGGTTGATTGTGATTAGCTTTAGTGTTGATGTATGAAATCTAATGATGGATCAGGATCATAATGACTTATCATTATGTGATCTGATAATGGATGGGCTAGATTTGATCACTAACACATGTTTTATCATCTATGTGTGGGTATGTTTGAAGTCGGAAATAGTAGCAAAGTTATAAGTAAGTATTTGTAGATTTATACGCTGGTTCGCTTTAATGAAGTTGTGTATACACGCTGGTTCGACTCTTCCAAGTTGTGTATACACTTTGATGCATGGTTTTGAGGTTACAACTGGCTCTTAATGATGATGCAGTGTTTTGGGTTTAAATCTGTGTATTGGTTACAGTGATCTGTCTATTCTAGTTGATTGATTGAATTTGATTAATTTTGAATGAATGGTTGATTCAGTTGTGATAGAGGTTCAGTAAGTGTTTGATTCAGTTGTGTAAGAGATTCATGGGGTGTCAGTGATTGATTGAGTTTGGTTCACTCAGAAAGTAATGATTGAGTTTCAGTGATTGTAGTAGTGATTGATTTTGAGCTTCAATGTTTTTAATGGGTCCAGTATGAAAATTGGATGAAACATGGCCTTCATATTATGGTGTTGTGTTCTAGGAGTATCCAGTCTGAAAATTTATGAAACGTGGTACCTGGAGGAAGAAATAAGGTTGTGGCCTTCTGTAGGTCGGCGCCTACGTGCTAGTAAACATATCAACCGGTACAAGAGCTAGGGGGTTGTAGCTCCCTTCTAATAGAAGCTGGAGAACGAGAGAAGGTAGTAACCTTCTGTAGGTAGAAGCCTGGGTACTGGTATGAGTCTGCACTAGTACAATGTTGTAAACAGATTTTCTTATTGTTAAAAAAATATGGAGACAACAGCGATAGGTTGGTTTTACCCACGTTATGTTTCCACCTTAAATCTTGGTGTTCATGTGTGTTGCTTATGTGTGATGGTTCTTTCTGTTATTAACTGCACATGGTTACTATTTAATGTTTAATAAAGTATTGATGTACAGATTAAAGATCAACATATGATGAACTAACTGAATCATTAGTTTGTTGGATATACGCTTGTTTCCTTAAACACAATTTTGTGCACACATGGGTTACCTTCATTGAAGTAGCATATGTGAATTTGAGTATGAAAAGGAAAAAGATTATTGACTTGACTAATATTGATTCACACCCCCTCCCAGTGTTATTTCCAACAATTGGTATCAGAGCAGGTCCTTTGGTAGAAACTTGATCACTTGAAGGAGATCTGTAGAACATTGGGAAAGAAGATAAAGAAGAAATTGCCTCAGAAGAAGAAGACATCTCAAAGGAACTATGACAGTGGGAGAATCGATTGGGGATTATGTGGAAGCAACTTTTCAGATTTAGAATCACATCAGAATGAAGATAAACAAGCAAAAGAACTATCAGGTATGAATTTGTTATCCTCTAGTGATACATTTCTCCATCCATTTGAAGATGATGAAAGTGATAGTGAAACAACTGAATTTTCTCTTATGGGTGAGGAAGAAAGATATCAAATAGAGGCAGAATTTAAAAGGCTTACGAACAAAATTAGAGATCAACAAGATCTATTGAAAAAAATGGAATGTTCCTTCAAAGAAGACGCTACCAAACTAAAAGCTCAACTAGAGGAAGGAAGCAATTCAACGAAAAGGAAGATCAATGTCAAAAGTTGCAGGATGAAGTGACATCGTTATGAAATGAAGTAAATGAAAGGAGCACAACAATCAAGAAACTCAAAAATAGATCATGTTACTATGAAAGTCTTGAAGCTAAGATCCTCTCGCTAAAAGAAGATCTTGAAAAATCAAATAAGCAGAGTGAAGAACTACTCCAAGCTCTTGAAAAACAAGAAAACAAAGTTCTTGAATTAAGGCAACAGATGGAAGAAGTAAGAAAAGCTGAAGAAATCATGAAGAAGAAATATCTTGAAAAGGAAGAGAAATATCAGGTTGAAGTAAATATACTAAAAGGTAAATTAGAAGAAAAGGATAAGCTCTTACGATTTCAGGATAATACTAAGATCTTGGGTGATATTCTTAGTAGTCAAAGGTCTCCCACCATCAAAACTGGTCTTAGCTTTCATGAATCTGTTGAAGGTGAATCTAACTCACGAAGTGAGGCAAGGAACTCTAATGCAAAATCTGAAATGCTCAACAAGGAGATGACAGGTCAATCCCATCAACAACCACAACCAAGAAAAAAATTCTTCAAAGAAAATCTTTTACTCCTAATCATGGAAATGATAGTCGATTATTTCCTCAAATGAATAATGTTGAATGTTTTATATGTCATAATCTTGGACATGTTGCAGCAAGATGCAGAAGAAGAATGGTTCAAGACCATCACACAGAAAGATCATCAGCTTGCAGGTACTTTAAGGGATATTGTTTTTTTTGCAATATGTTTGGTCACAAAGCCATTGACTGCTATAGAAGAAATATGAAACATGCAAGATGTTATGCATGTAACAAGCTTGGACATATAGCAAACGAATGTAGGAGAAAATATCAAGCACCATACCAAAAGGAGAAAACATCATCACACTCGAAGATATGGAAGAAGGAAGTACAGTCAGAAAAATGAGGCATGGCACAGTGTACAGACATGACAGACTCAGGAGAAGCTAAAAGTATGAAACTCCAATTTTCTAAATCTCATATGCAAGTTTCATGAAGACAAATCGCATATATATGCGAGTTCACAGCTGCACAGTCGCATATATGTAGTTTGATAAAAATGTTGTGGGACAGTCTCAGAAAAACTGATGTGATATGATTCAGATAATTAACAATTATCTCTTATGTCGTAGATAACTACAGTCTGTGGATATTATTTAGAAGTGTTTTAATCCTAACAATTCGTTGATAACTTGATGTATATCTGATTGATGATGATGACTTGATACTTCTTATTGATATATGCAATGATCAGATCAAACAGTGAACAGGTGGAACAGGTTCAGGGGGAGAACATGTTATGCTTCTAACAAAGCATTGTTGGCATTATGTTTAGAAGTATTTTCAATGATGATGATGCTTATGTGGCTAAAGTGTTTAAATTGATACATCTTGCTATGTGATGGTTATAAGTTTCCCATCTCAGATGATACTTATATTGATTGGGGTCACATAATTGTTATTCAGATCAGATCTATGGATGATTGTGGATGACTTTTTAATGATGTATATATATGTTGCTTACATGGTGATCTTCATAAGAAAAAGGAGAAGTACAAAGATTGAGTACACAACTTCATTAATTGATGATGAGCCACCCATTTCTTCTATATTGTAGTCGTCATGCCTTCAAAGATGCATAAATTTCATATGGTGCAGTTATGATACAGGATTCCTATAGATCTTGGTTCTCACACAGTTGAGGGTTGTTGTTGTTGATGATATCAAGAAATATTGACAAATTACCATGAGCTCATGGTTTGCTAGACACATATTGATATCTCCTTGATGGATACATGGATGATTACTAAGTTGCATATTGTTGGTTGGCCAAGAGAATGGTGTTATTGCAGACATAGCTATTTGAAGATATGGATTTTCGAAGACATGGCTTATGTGACCACATAATGATGATGATTTCTTATCTATGATGATAGGTTGATACTCACATATGTTGATTATGATGGTTGATGCTTATAAGATATGGGATGTTCCCTAGTGATGATACATGGTTGATATATTGAAGGTCCTTGTAGAATGATCATGTTGTTCTTGATGATGATGTGAAAGATCATAATGTGATGACTATGGTGTTTTCACATATGGTATGGTGTGAATGATTTTGTGTTACTGCTTGGAGATATGACATATGCTGAGTTGATTCATGGAAGTTTATGATAAGGCTCTTTCTACTAAGGAAATGGAGTAAGTTGACCTTGATGAGATCAAGAGGATGAGTTGATATCTATATGCAAACATACTTTGTCACAGGTTGATGATATTTACATTATCATATCTTAATAAACATATACAGGTTGTTGGTTTGGATGTTGAAAGATGTTTATGGTGTAGATCATACATGGTGTATGATAGTTGTTGATGACTATCATGGTCATGTTTAAGACATTTGGTCTCTATTATAAATTCCATGTATATTATTTGATGTAAAGGGAATATAAAGATCCATGGTGTAATAATTTGTCTATGTCTATCGCGGTCTTTTGATGAGTCCTTTTTTTTGTCATGTGATGTAATTTCTATCATGTATAAACAATCGGTATATCCCCACTTGGTTGGGAGATGGATGTATGTATGAGCCATTGGTGATAGGAAGGTCACTTGTGATGCATGTATAGAGTCATGTTCTTCTTTTAGAACATCTTTTTGCGGACTTTTCTTATCTTTAGGGGGAGCATGGACTCAATCATGGAGCTCAACCAGCACACTTCAGCATATCAGAGAATTCAACATGCACTCAAGGGGAGCATGACCCTTTACCCTTGATGTCAAAGGGGGAGAGTGACTTGGTGTGGTTGTTGTTGCCATCAAGTCCAAAGGGGGAGATTGTTGGCATTATGATGTATGTGTTGTACTTGATGGAAACACACTTGTAGCAGAACAACTCACTTATATATGGTAACTAGATGAATCTACAAAAGAGATATAAGAAGTGACATAATACATGGTAGTTGTATTAACAGATGTGATGCAGGGCAGTTCAAAGGAATCATTTCAGAAGTAATATACAATGGCAACTCACTAAGATGACAGTTCATAGTGCAGCAGGTTAATAGCAAAGAATTACAGTTCAGGCTACACAGAATGAAGAAAGAAAGGTATACGCAGGTTCAACTTGACCAAGCTGCATATACACGTAGGTTCATTGAACAAAAGGAGCGTATACGTACACATGCACTTTCACAAAAGGAAAAGCGCATATATCTTAGGCAAAAAACTTTTTGGGCGCAAGGTATTTCTTTGGTCCAAGGTATTTGACCCAAGGTATTTGGTCTGTGGTATTGGTATGAGGTAATTGGTCCAAGGTATTGGTCCTAAGTGGTTTTGGTCCATGGTATTGAGAAAGGCCTAAAACTATATAAGGAGGAGAAGATCATTAGGCTAAGTTAAGCAAGTATTGGATATCTAATGAATTGAGAGATCAAGTATGCAGGTTATGGGTTTCTGATCTGAACTAAGGATGCATCTATATGGTTGATGATGGTTAATGGACCAGAATTATGAAGGCTTAGATGTATTAGCGTTATGCGGTTTGATCTTGAAAATTCTAGATCTGAATACTAATGCATGTTTTTATTATGTAAATGTGATGATGTGTGTATGAATGAAGTCTAAAATAGTTTTGATGCCTTAAGTTAGCATTTCCAGATATGTACACAGGTTGGCTTTGGTAAATCAGCGTATATACGATGGTTCAGCATACAGAAGTAGCGTATACATCCCATAATGGAATTTGCAGATCTATACGTTGGTTCCCCTTGGTAAAAGGGCGTATACACGCTGGTTCGGCTTATGGATATAGCATATATCTTTTGAAGTATGATCTATAAGGGTTATGTTTGTTGTTACAGTGTTCAAGGTTTAGCATTGTGTTCTGGTGACTGTTTTCTGGTGACAGTATTCTGCATATTTAGATTGGCTGATTGTGATTAGCTTTAGTGTTGATGGATGAAATCTAATGATGGATCAGGATCATAATGACTTATCATTATGTGATCTGATAATGGATGGGCTAGATCTGATCACTAACACATGTTTTATCTTCTAAGTGTGGGTATGTCTAAAGTCAAAAAGAGAAGCGAAGTTATAAGTAAGTATTTTCAGATCTATACGCTGGTTCGCTTTGATGAAGTTGTGTATACACGCTAGTTCGGCTCTTCCAAGTTGCGTATACACTTTGATGCATGATTTTGAGGTTACCGCTGACTCTGAATGATGATGCAGTGTTCTGGGTTTAGATCTATGTACTGGTTACAGTGATCTGTCTGCTCCAGCTGATTGATTGAATTTGATTAAGTTTGAATGAATGGTTGATTCAATTGTGATAGAGGTTTAGTAAGTGTTTGATTCAGTTGTGTCAGATATTCATGGGGTGTCAATAATTGATTGATTTTGGTTGATTCATAAAGTAATGATTGAGTTTCAATGATTGCAGTGGTGATTGATTTTGAGCTTCAATGTTGTTGATGGGTCCAATATGAAAATTGGATGAAACGTGGCATTCATATTATGGTGTTGTGTTCCAGGAGTGTCCATTCTGAAATTTATGAAACGTGGTACTTGGAGGAAGAAAGAAGATTGTAGCCTTTTGTAGGTCGGTGCCTACGTGTTAGTAAACATATCAACTAGTATAAGAGCTACGGGGTTGTAGCTCCCTTCTAGTAGAAGCTGGAGAATGAGAGAAGGTAGTAACCTTCTGCAAGTAGAAGCCTGTGTACTAGTATGAGTCTACACCAATACAATGTTGTAAATAGATTTTCTTATTATTAAAATAAGATAAAAACGACAACAGCAGGTGGGTTTTACCCACATTGGGTTTCCACCTTAAATCTTGGTGTTCATGTGTGTTGCTTATGTGTGATGGTTCTTTATGTTATTAACTGCACACGGTTATTGTTTGATGTTTAATAAAGCATTGATATACAGATTAAAGATCAACATATGATGAATTAACTGAATCATTAGTTTGTTGGATATACGCTTGTTTCCTTAAACACAATTGCGTGCACACACAGGTTACCTTCATTGAAGTAGCGTATGTGAATTTGAGTATGAAAAGGAAAAAGATTATTGACTTGACTAATATTGATTCAACCCCCCTCTCAATATTATTTCCAACACAATACTCCCTTAAGGACAAAGGCCTTGCACTAAAAATGAACCAAAACAGAGAAGTTGGTATTCAACCAGTGTGTCACCAAGTGTTGTAGCAGCTACAACACCCTCCAAAATTTAGCTTGCACTAAATTTTCAGAGCCTTCCTTAGTTTTTCCTTTAATGGTTGCAAACACTCGAGCTCATTCCATGAGCTCCCTTTAAGTCTTTTCGCCCCATTTTCTTGTTTGACCAACTATCTTCTTTTGGTGTGTTGATTGCTTTTTCATGACTTACAGTCATGTTCTGGTGATTTCAAAGGTTTTTCTTTGTGTGTCTGAGTTTTCCTAGAGATGTATAAATCTGTTGCACTCATAGACAAAGTTGTAATCACTATCACGATCTTTCAAAGGTTTATCTCAAGTGTCGCACTTGTCGCTCTTAGCTCTAGACAGTCTCACAGAGGGAAATGTGTTGTCTTTTTGTCCCACTGGTCAATGTTGTCATGTTTTCAAAGTATGATAAGTGTGTGATCACAATTTCGAGTCCTCACACGTACACTTGCTTCCCACACTTAGCTATTTTCCTGAAAATCCTTCCGATCGAACAACCTCCCTCTCACCAAACCCCAACTGGGTTGGATTGCACAGTCTCAATCCATAGTGATGTTGCTCTGTTGCCTGGAACTGCGTAGTGCTTGAGGTTTTCCTCTAGGAAAGTTTCACTACGCAATCCCAAAAGTGAGCAGCTTTCCTTCCCATCTAAAATTGCACAATAACTACCTCAGAGCCTGATCTAAACTGCACACTTCGCAAGATCAATCATCAAGCCTCCTCCCTACTTAGTGGAACCCTGCGGTGCGTAGAGACCTGAGCCTGCACTGCTCCCAGAAACTGCACATATTTTTCCTTGCAATGATCTCCCTCAACCGAAACTCACTGCTCTCAGAAACTGTGTAGAACTACCCTCTGGTCCCTCTGTTGTCCTACCTTATCTTCCCTCAAGAAACTTCACAGAGGTGCCCCTTAGGGTCTCACCTTGCAACTTCCATTGGTGTCCTCAATTGTGCAATCCTCCTCCCAGTGGCATCTACGCATTTTTTCCTGATAGTAAATATTGTGCCCCAGAGTTCCTCATCCAAGCCTGAGTTGTGCTCTGCGCAGTCTCAATCACCAATACCCCTCCCTTTCACTTGGAACTGCACAGTGCACAATTATTGGTCCCTCTTCCCAACTTGCCATCTATCTCGGGCCCAAACCATCAAAAAAAATGCATCATCTTAGACTAGGAGGTTTTGGATTTAATGTCATCCCATCATGAGTGAATTGCAGGAACAGTTACACTAATAGATCATAGCGAGATTACGAACGGATGAAGGAGAAGCACACATGCTAGAAGACTCACTTGTAGCTGGATGGACGAAAGAAGCTCATCAAATAGAAAGCGAAAGGAGCACATGCATGTAACCATCTTATAATACCAAGACCATTAAAGACCCTGCAGCATCAAGCCATGTTGAGGAAAATACAAAGCACATCCAAGAGCACATCCATCACTCAGCAGCAACAACAGCTTGACATTGCCACCACAGCCAGCTAGTCCATGTCAACAGTGTCATGTCAAGTTGTGTCATGAGTTGTCAAGGTCAAATCACTATTATGGGCCATATCAATTGTAACCAAATGTAATGTAAAGTGAAAGCCCAATGGATACACACATGAAGATGAAGATTCATGTCATTTGAAACGTCATAGGAAGTTGAACGGTCATGATGGTAGTCCAAGAATCATAAGGGTCAACATCACTCTTGGCTATAAATAACCCTCCCACTATATGATCAAGGACTTTTCACCTTGGCTCCTCCCACATAGCCTTGAGAGTTTCAATTAGTTATTTGAGGAGCGAGGAGTGGCTACAAAGTCCCACTACTAGGAATAGTGATGTATGTTGTACAAATGTGTCTTGAAACTATTTCTTAATACATAATCATGTTAAGGCCAACACGTTTTCATGCATGTTTTGTAGATGTTTGTAATACTATTCTTTCGACATTTGTAATGCATGTTTGTTTCACCAGTACTAAGATAGTTCAACTACTTCGATTTGTTTTAGTACTTACATTGTGGAGAATGTGTTGTATTGGTTATCACTAATGTTTCTTCCTTGAGGACTACTCCGCAAGATATTAGACATACATTTCTTGCTTATTGGTTATAACGACCGTCACATTTGTGTGGACTACTCTGTTGGATAGTGTACGTGTTTTTCCTTATACTTTGGTTTTAACGACTGCCGCATTCGTCGTGGACTATTCCGCTGGATGCTGACAAACCTTTTTTAGTTTGTGTGTGTCTCTTCGTCTGTGGTACTACTACCTCTCACTTAGAGGCTCACTTTACTCTCCCCCTTTACAGTAAGAGAACCTATACATAAGTTACATTACGCACTCATGAGGCACACTCACCGCGCTCTTTGAAGATGCCATCATAACAGTCTCATGTGTTAAACAATAAGAGCTAAGGCAAATCTCTAAGAGAATGGAAATCGGGCCATGTTATTGGATGGGAATCCTACACCAAATAGTGTGAGGTATAGTTGGGACTTCATACTGGGGAGATCCCCTTAATGTTGGCAGGTCTAGCACCGTCAACATGTCATTTTAACTAAAAGAAAAGCAATATGAGAGAAACCCAACATGAATCTTTAGTATAAGTTAGCAAGGCCTAAGAAGCTACTAAGCTTTGTTGTTGTCATTAAGGCTAGCCAATCCTGAATGACCTAGATATTGGCTAGGTCCAAATCCACCCCATGTTCATCCACAATGTATCCCCTATATTGAATCATTTGAATTTCCAATTAATATTTCTATAGATTGGCATACAAGTTGTGTTTTCATTGGGTGTTAAGGACCTATTCAATGTACTGTGAATTTTTTATCCATGTTCTACTAAAGCTGAGGATGTCATCCAAATATAAAACCACAAAAGCGTTTGTGAATGAATACTAAATATCATACGTCATCATCATGAACATTGTTGGAGCACTAGTCAAGCCAAAGGGCATGACCAACCACTCAAAAAGGCCTTCTTTAGATTTTAATTTGTCTTCCATACATTAGTTTGTTCAATTGGAACCCAGTGGTAGTATGACTTCAGATCAATCTTATTATAGATCTTTTCACCCTTAAGTTGAGCAAGAAGATCATTAATCTAGGGGATTATGTATTTTTTCTTAACAATGAATCAATTAAGGGATTTATAATAAATATAGAGTTTTAATGTCCTATCCTTATTTTGCGCCAACACAATTGGACTCCTGCAAGATGCGAAGCTCGATCAAATGTTGTCCTTTTGAATGATCTCATCAATCTAACATTTTATTTGTTATTCTCCAATAGAGAGTATTGTCATATTTGGCATTAGGTAAATGAGAAGCATGTATTAAGTAAATTGAGTGTTTGACCTATCAATGTAGAGGCATCCCCATAGGTGGAGCAAAGATGTCTTTGTATGTCTCTACAATATTCTCCAATAGCTTCTATTCCATAGAGAGGCCTCATGCTAAGGTTGTGGTGGTCAAAATGACCTTCCTTTTACCTTTTGACTGAACCATGAAGAGGACAAAATTTACAATATGAGATATTACTTTTCAACATTGTTTTTCCTAGATTAATGAAATTTCAGTAGTTGGCACTACCTCTGGTACCTTGTAGAGCTAACCTCCTAGAGTAAAAATGACAGTATAGGAACGAGAATAATAAACATGATGAATTTCCACATATAATGTTGTCTTAAAAGAACATCACAAACTTTTAGTGGGGAAACATCACACAATACCTCATCTTTGAATGGCTTGATGTTGTAGGATAGGTGGAATTATTCGCTAATACATATCTCTCATGCATGATTCAACCAAATAATGGTGTATTATTGGGTGTGTTATAATATGGGAAGCTTCCATCCCTTGATGACCTTAGTTAAGATCAAGTTCTTTTGGCTCCTGTTGTCAACGATGAAATATAGTGGGGTCTCCTTCACCCACATTTTAGAATGAAAGAGGCACTCCCCCTCTTCAGGCCACTATGGATCTTCTGATTAGATCTTTGTGGTGGATATGGTAGCACTAGGTTGTGCATCGATGATCCGCTTTCCTTTATCTTGCTAAAATCATATTCAGAACTAGAGCCTATTTCCTTTTCTTTAATCCCCCCCCCCCCCCCCCAACAATGATTTTTTTAGCAACATTCACTACAACAATATACTTGATATGAGCTCAAAATGTTACTTATGGGAATTGAACCTGTGTGGGGAGGATAAGAATCATTCTTCCCAACTGACCAAGATACAACCAATTGAAAATATAATCATATCTATTCCACATTGGTGCTTTAAAAAATATATTATGTATTGATGCTATCAAAATATATAATACACATCGATGCTTTCAAAGTATAGAATACTCATTAACACCCCTCCCCCAAGGGATCTCACTTGGAAAGCCCGTGAAAATGTAAAGTAAATGTGAGTACAAAGTCCCATGTTCAAATCCCTAGTTTCTTACCCATGGTAGCTTGCTTGGGGTTGGCACAGTTCACCTATGGGTTATAGTGGTAGTGGTTGGAATTGACCCTGTGTCACAGAAGTACGAGACTGACCCAATTGTTTTTTCTTTATACATACATAATAAATAAATAATGAGTATATGATACAAATCAATGTATGGTTTTAATGTGTAAACTCATGCACCTTACTATTTTAAGCACAACTCCATTCACCTAAAAGTTTTGGTTTTAGTGCACATATTTTAAAACCTTCACCATCAATAGTAGTGGTTTTTCAAAGTTGAGGCTTCTATGATTTGAATTTGTTTGAACTTCCTCTTCCGGATCCATCACATTGAATTCTTTATGTTGGATTTTGGTTTGTATGTAAATGTTTTGATAATTTTTCCTTGTCTTGCAACATGGAAAACCCCCTCAAAGAAATGTTTTCCTTATAATGTTTATCCATTCTCTAGTTAGAATTTAACCTTTAGATTTTCACTTGGAATCCATACAAGTCATATTTACAACATTTACATTACGAGGTCATTTATTTAATCTCACATGGCTTGACACCATCAAAACGATGTATTTGAAATTTATACGCAGTCTAATTTAATACCTTCCAAGAGTCAACATGGGATATTACATTCCCTTAGCCACTAGAAAAACATCAACCTTTGAGCAACATTTATATTAAAAAAAAAAATGTGATGCCACCTTATGGGCATATATAGCCTCAAAGCAACTTTACTAGACCCAAATTGTTCCATTGAACTTTTACTTGCCTAATGGATAGATTCTGCAACAATGCTACTTTCTTGTTGAGGGTACTGTTAGTGTCAGTCTTTCCAGCCTTCCTCCAGTGATCAAATGTGCTCTTACAAAGTTATTTTGAAGTGTCAAGGTCAAATTTTGTCATTTCAGTGAGTCTTCAAGCAAAATTTGGTCACTA
>APFE030655881.1:347688-441763 GCA_000404065.3 Pinus taeda | reverse complement strand
CTGTTGTATCTCTGTACTTTTGGATCTCCAAGGTCTAAAAGTGCTTCCTGTGGTAATCCTCTGAGTACTCTTTCTAACCCTGCAAGACTGGTCAAGATTGGATTCTCCAATGAAGAGTTATGCCAAATCTTTCATGATGACCTGATTATAAACTGGTTCAGTAGAGCGAGCTCGTATGAAGTTCCACGTGTCACTGTTTTGACATTAGGATCTAAAATTTATACACAGAAAACTACAGGCCATCCTCTTTCTGTAACTTCTCACGAAATTTCAATCTGATGCTTAGAAATTTTTTTTATGATGATTGTCCCCAGGTCACTTGTTTGAGATGTAATTTGGGATCTTGCAAAAACCTTAACTTCCTTGGATCATATCTCCGAAAATGTAGCGAGACAAGATCTGAAATTCGGACGCGAGGTTCAGAGATATTTAAGCTCAAATTAGTTTTTTTTTTTAGCTTCTGAAGTGTCGCAAAGAAAAAGTTATAATGAAATTCCACGATGACCTGTTTGGAGCAACAAAACCCTAGAATCCAACCTCTGATACCAAATGTTATGAAACCAGCTCACAAAAAGATAGAAAAGATAGATCAACGACTTAGAAATCAGTGTCTTCGAGGGGGCAACCTCCTTTACATTACACAAATGAACATTTCTTGGATGATACAAATGACAAAACCTCCTTTCTATATACAAGAGTCTAAGGGATCACAATATAACCAAAGCCGATTTAACAATACTAATATAAGGGCACAAAAATAATAATAGTGGGCTTCTATGGGGCACAATAATAACAATATGGGGACAATAGGGGCACAACAATAATAATAAGGGATACAATGACAATAATAATGGGGGAATCACTAGTATTATAGGGACCTAACATTCCCTCTGTGATATAGTTCTTTGTATAACATGTTGTTTTAAGGTTACAATTAACCCATATAATAAATTGGTATATGAGAATTCCTTGTTTATGGAACCAGAAATCCCCTCCTTGCAATGAGTAATGATTTGACTATGCCATTTTAAAGTTACACTTATCCTATATACTAAATTGATGTATGAGCTCGAAGAATCCCCCTCTTGCAATGATAAAAGATTTGACTATTAAAATTAACCTCTTTGCAATGATATTTGGCTATGAAGATTAAGTTTGGATTAACTATATGAGACCTTTGTGTTTGTGGGACAAGGGATTCCCTCTTTGATATTGTATCTTTATAAAATGTGCCATTTTTAAAGTTACAATTAACCTATTTACTAAATTGGTGTATAAAACGTCCTTATTAATCCCTCCCAAGGCAACACTCTAGCTCTCTGTTTGACCATTAATTTAACATTGACCAATGCAAGTTATAATGTTTAACTTTGAAAAACAAATAATTATTTTTCAATATTATTCAAAAGTTTATTTTTAAAACATTGCCTCTAATTGTTTTGTCATAATTTTAAAAGCAGTTTTAATATTTATGTGGTGATTTTTAGATATTTTTTTTATTTTTCATTGTTAAGCTTTATAGAAAACCACAAAAAATTAAAATCCTTGAAAATAACTCATAATCACGTTAATAACATATTTATGATCACTTTCTAACTATTATAGTTTAAGCAAGTATTTACATAAAAAATGGATATGAACAAGATGCAAATAAATATAATTACCAAGAGTTGTTACTCCCCATCATTATTTATGTGTTCTTCAACACATTAATAAGTAGCAGTAAAAATGTAAATGTATAGGGTTATTAATAAATAAGAGTAAAAATATAAATACACAAACATATTAGTGGTTATGACCCAACAAAATTCACATAAATCTGTCCATTCATAAGAAATTAATTGGGAATTAATTTCCCAATACCATATATCCATTCTCAATTTTTCTGAAAACATAATCTCCCATTTTTCTGAAAACATAATCTCCATCTAAATAACCTGCCACACTGGTTTTTGACAAAGAAACATTTTCGTTCCTTCGGATATTTAACTATGTCATTTTAATATTTCACTTAAATGTTTATGCTGTAAAACCATTCACCCTTTCGTTTGGTGAGTAAATATCATTAAGGGATTATAATATTTATTTATCCCCAATAGAAAAAACATCGGCACTTAAATCCCTTCAAATTGAAACCCAAGTTTAGTGGGTATACCAGCCTGAATAGGGCGGAGGGAAACGAACTTCGAAGGGAAGAACTTTGTGAAGCTTTTGGCGATTCATAATCGATTGGCAGATTCGGAATAAAACCCAGGAAAATTCGAAGAAAGACTTGCCGATAAAGGGCAAGTAATCGGTAGGGTTTAAGCCGAATGGAATAAAAAGCTATCTTTTCGAAGGGTTGAAGCAGTCTGTTATATTCTAGGGTTTAAATTGCAACCATGGTTTGCATTCGCCAAGCTACTATGGAAGATTTGCTTTCCATGCAGACATGTAATTTGATGTGCCTGCCAGAGAATTATCAAATGAAGTATTACTTCTACCATATCCTCTCATGGCCGCAGCTTCTCTATGTAGCCGAGGATTACAATAAGAAGATTGTGGGTTATGTTCTTGCGAAAATGGATGAAGAGTCCACCGAATGCCATGGCCATATAACTTCTCTGGCCGTGTTGCGCACGCACAGGAAACTGGGTCTCGCAACGAAGCTCATGACGGCAGCGCAGAAGGCCATGCACGAGGTTTTTGGGGCAGAGTACGTTTCTCTCCATGTCCGCAAGAGCAACCGAGCAGCATTCCATTTGTATACCCATACACTGGGCTATAAAATCAACGATATCGAGGCCAAGTACTATGCCGATGGCGAGGATGCCTATGACATGCGCAAACAGTTGAAAATGAAATCGGAAAGCAAGCATCAACATTCTGGGGGATGTTGCGGTGGACATGGAGACGGGAAATCACATGCTGCAGAGGTCAAACAGAGCAAGGAATGAACCTTATAGTTGCTTTTTCAGATTTGCAAGCGGCTTTCTATACTTGGGCTGCAAATGATAATAGCATGTTCGTATTGTCATCATGCTTTTTGTGTTTTCATTGAAGGTTGGAAGTCTTTCGGTTGTCATCATGAGCTATAAATCTTTAGCTGTTGGTACTGGAGAATGTTGTAGCTGGTTATTACCAGTGAAAGTTGATTTCATTAGATGCTCTGAATCATGTCAAATTATTGATCTCTGTGTGGTTTGTTTGTGATTCTTAATATGAGTTTATGCTTGAACATAACTTCTTGCGTATTAGGTACCATATTCTCACCATGGTTTGCAAGGCCATAGATGGTTGGTGTGTGGGTTGAAAATCATTTATGCTTTAGTCATATCAAATATTATTCCAGGTTTATTAGGCACCCATGTTCTCACATTGGTTTTGTGATTCAATAGCTGGTTGGTTTGTAGTATGAAATATTGTTATGCTTTATTTGTCTCAAACCTCATTTCAGGTTCAGTAGACACCCATGTTCTGTCAGTGGCCGAAGTCTATTGGTGGTTGGTTTTCCGCTTGGAAATCACGTCAAGCTTCAGTCATTTCAAACATCATTCCGTGCTTATTAGGTGCCCACTGGGAGTCCATCACTGGTTGGCTTCTATTATATACCAGAAACATTCACCCTTTCAGGCTTCTTTCATTTAAATTGGTGAGTGTGTCTATATATATATCCCTTCAATTTGAAACCCAAGTTTAGGGCAGAGGGAAACAAACTTCCAAGGGAAGAAGTTTGATCAGTTTTCCGGCGACTTTCTGCCATTCATAATTGATTCGCAGTTTCAGAATGAAACCCAAGAAAATTCGAAGAAGACTTGCCAATAAACGGCAAGTAATAGGGAGTGTTTAAGTCGAATAGAATACAAACTATCTTTTCAAAGGGTTTAAGCTGTCTGTTATATTATAGGGTTTAAACACTGTCAGTTGCAGCCATGGTTTGCATTCGCTAAGCTACTACGGAAGACTTGCTTTCCATGCAGACATGTAATCTGATGTGCATGCCAGAGAATCACCAACCGAAGTATTACTTCTATCATATCCTCTCATGGCCGCAGCTTCTCTATGTGACCGCGGATTACAATAAGAAGATTGCGAGTTATATTCTTGCGAAAATGGATGAGGAGCCCACCGAATGCCGTGGCCATATAACTTCTCTGGCCGTGTTCCGCACGCACAGGAAATTGAGCTTCGCAACGAAGCTTACGATGGTAGCACAGAAGGCCATGCATGATGTTTTCGGGGCGGAGTACGTTTCTCTACATGTCCGCAAGAGCAACTGAGCAGCATTCCATTTTATAGCCCAGTGTATACCCATACACTGGGCTATAAAATCAATAATATCGAGGCTAAGTACTATGCCTGGCGAGGATGCCTATGACATGCACAAACAGTTGAAAGTGACGTCGGAAAATAACCATCAGCATTGTGGGGGATGTTGCGTTGGACACGGAAACGGGAAATCACAGGCCTCATAGGTCAAACAGAGCAAGAGATGAACCTTAGAGTTGCTTTTCAGATTTGCAAGCTGCTCTCTATATTGGGCTGCAAGATAATAGTATGTTCGCATTGTCATCATGTCTTTTTGCATTTTCATTTAAGGTTGGAAACATGGAAGTCTTTCGGTTGTCTTCACGACTTATAATCTTTAGCTGTTTCTACTACATAATATTGTAGGTGGTTGTTACCAGTGAAAATCAATTTCACTATATTGGGCTGCAAGATAATAGTATGTTCATTGTCATCATGCCTTTTTGCATTTTCATTTAAGGTTGGAAACATGGAAGTCTTTCGGTTGTCTTCACGAGTTATAAATCTTTAGCTGTTTCTACTGCATAATATTGTAGGTGGTTGTTACCAGTGAAAATCAATTGCATTACTTTCTCTGAACCATGTCAAATCATTGATCTGTGTGGTTTGTTTGTGATTCTGAATTTGTGAGTTTATACTTGAACATAACTTCTTGCCTGTTAGGTACCATATTCCCACCATGGTTTTTGAGGCCATAGCTGGTGTTTTTGTGGCATGGAAATCATTTATGCTTTAGACATGTCAAATATTATTCCAGGTTTATTTGGCACCCATGTCCTCACAGTGGTTTTGTGAGTCCATGGTTGGTTGGTTTGTAGTATGAAATATTTGTTGTGCTTTATTTGTCTCAAACCTCATTTCAGGTTTATTAGGCACCCATGTTCTGTGACCTGTCAGTGGCAGAAGTCTATTGGTGGTTGGTTTTTCACTTGGAAATCATGTTAAGCTTCAGTCATCTCAAACATCATTCCATGCCTTATTAGGTGCCAACTGGTAGACCGTTACTGTATGGCTTCTAATTTGAAAATCATGTTATATGCTTTAGCCGTTCAATGTTCAAACATCACCTCTTGCTAGTTAGAAACCCATGTTCTCATTGCAACTTTGGAGTTCATGGCTGGTTAGTTTGTAGCTAGAAAATCATGTTATATGTTTGATCCATTTCAAACATATCTCTTGCTTGTTATAAACCCTTGTTCTTATTATGACTCGGGGATCTGTGGCTGGTTAGTTTGTAGCTTGAAATTCAGGTTCTGATTGAGTCGTTTAAAACATCATTCCATGCTTATTAGGAATCCCTGTTATCATCTCAAAGACAACACGATGTTGATTAGACAGATTTACAATGCTGCACTCTTTTTGCTCATTCAGGAGCCAATTGCCACCTGATCGATGTGCCATCATTAATTGACAGGGCTTTCACCAAGTCTTCAGCAAATTGGTACACATTGAAAGTCTACCCATTCTCTGCCACAACTTATACATAATATAACATGCCAAAGCTAGAATATTTCGCTTCGAAGACGGTACTTGGTTGGTTTCCATCTTGAAAATCATATTGTGTTTGTCAACGTCAAACAGCATTCCATGCTTATTAGCCACCTGTGTTCTCATCTTGTATTGGGAGTTTATGGTTGGTTTTTGTCACATTACGTTCGGATCATTTTAAACATAACTTCATGCTTATTTGGCCGTTGTATTCTCATTGTGACATGGGAGTCCATGGGATGTTGGTTTCTAGCTTGAAAATCATGTTATGTTTGAGATCTCAAACATAACTCTTTGTGTATTAGGCAACCATTCTTTTGTTGTGGCCTGGGAGTCTATAGCTGGTTGATTTGTTGCTTGAACATCATGTGAAGCTTGAGTTATTTCAATGTTCAAAGTTCAAACATCATTCTGTTCTTATTAGGCACCCACCTATTCTCTGTAGCTTGGGAATCCCTCCTTGGCTGGTTTGTAGGTCGAAAATCATGTTATGCTCAAGTCATCTCAAATGTACATCATTCTATGCTTTTAGGAACCTATTCTCTCCTTGCCCAAGGATTCCATGCTTCGCTGGTTTCTGGCTTGTAAAGCATGTCATGGATGAGTTATTTTATATACAAATTCTCTCTTATTGGGCACCCATGTTTTCACTGCGGCATGGGAGTCCATTGCTGGCTAGTTTCTTGCTTGAGAATCTTGTTATCCTATGTTTTCAGTCACAACAGTGTTTTTAGCTTGGTAATCCATGATTGGATGATTTCTAGCTATGGGAATCCATGATTGGATGATTTCTAGCTATAAAATCATGTTCTGTTGATTTGGCCACATGGCAGATTGGTTTTTCTGTTATTTTGTAGCAATATTGTTTTCATTACAATTTTTCATTGTAGCTATCAAAGTTTTCATTTATTTGGTGTAAAGTTTGATAAAATGTAGCATTTTGCTCCAGGATGGAAACATCGTGGTACTTCATTGACCTACCGTATAGGATGATATGAATTCAGTGTTATCAGGCTTTGCAAGGGTAGCTCTAATCTTTTTGTTGAAAGGAATTTGAGATGTAAAATTTTTACTTAGAATGGCAGGTGTGTTGTAGCAGATATTACAACACTGTGGAGGCCTTCCAGTTCCTACAGAACTCCGAATGTGCTCTTTGTCAAAATAATTATGCCTTACAATATTACAGTTGAATTATGATTTGGGAAATACCAATAAACATTATTAGAAATGAGGATACCAGTTTGTGATCTACAAATGTCTAGTTCCTCAGAAAATGTATTTTCTAGCGGCTGATGGCCTAAGTTCATTTAATTTTGTCTTTTGAAAAATCAAAGTTTCAAAGTTGCGTGAATAATTAAATTGAATTTTGTGATTAACAGTTTCTTCAAATAATAATGTTGTTTTTGGCATGGTACAGAACTTTGCAATGAAATCTATAGCCAGTGACCCTAAAAGCGTTTAGGACAGATTGTGTTCATGGTCTTTTCAAACTTAAAAATCAGGTTGTTGTTCTATTATGTCCAAAGAGGGTGGCTAAATCAAAGACATAGGCCACATGGAATTTCTATTCAAAGCCACTAGAATTGTAATTGATAAACAATGTTTCGAACATGCTGTTTTTTTCCATCACCTTTTATCACGAGTGCTGTTATTTATCTTCATGGGTAAGTCAAATTCATCTTTGTGAAAAATGTTCTTTGCTACATATAAATGAATATTGCGGCGAGATCAGTATCGACATATTGCACGAGATACAAATCACAAAAGTTTCACACAAAATTCATGTGTATATCAAGTCTAACATTAGTTTATTCTCCACGCACTCATGTGAGATAGGGCTCTCTTATACACTAGAACATCGTTTCTAAAGTGCCCTGATACCAAATGCAGAGTACACACATGAACGCAACGTGCTAAGGAATCAGGATCATATAATCATTATTGTTTTTTTCATATATTTTTGCAGTAGGTATATCAAAACCATGAGTCCAATATCATGGTTAGTGCAATTGGCATGGTAATTGGCTTTTTCAATCCATGGTTACTTAACCATCAACCTTGTAATGTACACATAAAAATAGCATAACAAGATATTTCAATGTGTTTTCTGATTGGGCTCAAAGGGGATGGATGCAATGGTGAATATTGCAGAATTTTTACCATCAACCAAGTTTCAATTTCTTAGAGGGCCTTTTTGGCTCTTTAAGGTAGCCAAGGGAGCCTTGGGGGTAGTGGTCAAATGTTGGGCCTTTCTGGCTCTTTAAGTCAGCCATGTGATTCGTTGAGGGTAGTGGTCAAATGAGTAAGGCTTAGAACAAAGCTCGCCCCCATGTTATTTAAAGGGCAGCTTTAATTATAAAGGAATTGGATCCTGTTGTTTGAGGAATGAGGAGTTTTTCACTGTCAACCAAGGTTCTTATCCTGTAAACACTGTCCAGGACTTGGTGGTAGTGGTTGTATGGTCTAATAGTTTGTAGACATTAGTTTGAATGAATATGTTTCTCTTCTGAAAGATGTAGGAGCCACCAATGAAAAAAATCAGTCATTGGGGTAGGTATGACTAATGGATGCCAACTTTGAAGAAGGCTATATTTGATCTCCAAAGACATTTGGTCTAGAGATTTGTCTAGGTTGATTAATCCGACAAGATACTGAGAAAGGGAAGCTCACGAGGACCTCAATGGCACCAATAGAATGGTGTAGATGCAACACTTGTTGCCATTTGGGATCAGTGGGCAGATCTTGCAAGGGTGCTAAAAACTTAAAAGAAGCCCTCAAGCACTAGAAGGAAGGTACCCTTCCATCTTGTTGGATGCAAAAGTGCATCAGGAAAATGTGAACATGGGCAAACTAGTAGGGGGTTGATGAGTATCTCTTTGTTAATCTAGTATGTTTTGCTATTGCAAACACTTATGAGGAAAATTTATTTGTTTTGCTATACATGTAAGTACAAATGGACATTCAGTGTCCTAATTTTGATCTCTGTACCAGGGGCTGGTGCCACCTTAATTCAGGAACGAATCATAAACTCTTTATGTATTTACTGTATTGGTAAGGTTGTAGTCTATGTTGTTTACTGTAAGTACTTACCTCAAAGAATGTCTTTGATTGGAAAAAAAGCATTTAGTAGCATGTGCCGATTTTTACCCTCTTAACCACATTCTTGCTCGTTAGGATTTTCACCTGATTGGTGAAGAGGATGGCATTTATGCAACTTCCGATAAATGCATAAACAGTTAAATCACACATGCACTCAATGTAAGGCAAAGTTTAAGAATTATTTTATGGACTTACATAGAATCAATATCTAGTCTTAGGGCAATACCTCTTCTTATTAATGTCAATTGTCAGAGTATCATTTTAATATTAAAATCTAATAGTACACAATGCTATTCTTGTCTCTTGGATGACTCTTTAGTAATCTCATCTCTACATTCTGACGTAATTTCCTCACCCACTCTCCCAACTATTTATTGATATGCCTTTTCACATTTCTATTCTCTGGTTGCGTATTTACTCCTTTGTATTCCTTGTGTCTTCCTTTCTCATGCTTCACTATTCAACTTCTTGTGTTGCTCCGTTTTCTATGTTGTGTTCCTTCTGTGCCAATCTATGCTGCACTGGTCTGCAATTGTGCGCACCAGTGCCATTCCACACAACGTTTTTTGCCTCTAGTTCACATTCTTTTTGCTTCACACTTACACTTTCTTACACTTGTATTACATGCATTTTGGATGATGCTTATTTCTCCAATGCACCATCACGTGAATTTCTTATAACTTTTTGTCCATGTTTGTGCTCTCACTATACCACACATTATTTTCTTGCAGTGTTCTTCACACTTACACTTTCTTACACTTGTATTACATGCATTTTGGATGATGCTTATTTCTCCAATGCACCATCACGTGAATTTCTTATAACTTCTTGTCCATGTTTGTGCTCTCACTATACCACACATTATTTTCTTGCAGTGTTTCTTGGACCTGTGCATATATTTTTCTCCATCCCGTTTGTAACAGTGTTACTGGAACTGGGTGGTCTGACCAGTTTGATTAGAGGCTTGGAACTGGAAACGGTTAGTTGGGTACCGAACTAACCTTTTTTCACTGAACAATTTGGTTCTGCACTGAACTGGCTAGTTTTGTACAATGGTGACTAAGGATGTTTCGAATGCAAAGTAAAGAAAAAAACAATAATTTTTAAGCGGGGCAACCTAATATTCAAGCCAATGCCCTATTATTGCTATGCAATTAATGATAATGTTACATTTTTATTACCATTAATGGTTTTAGGATGTTTGGGAGTGGTTCCAACTTCATTAGATTTCATATGGAGAAAGAAGAATTTTGGATCCCACTCAATCCAGCAGACTTAACAGTTTTTAGGATTTCAAGATTGGGGGATATTGCAATGCTTCCATTTGATTTTATCATGTACAAGGGTATGGAACTAGCATTCAATCAAAAGCATTAAGCGCTCTATGGACCTTGATGTTGGTGGGATTGATTGTTGAGCTCCTCTATCACGACCCTAGTAAAAATGTACTCATCACAAACAAAATCTTGACATTTTAAGCTTTCTCTCCTATGTTAATTTTTAGAGGGTGATGATGATGAAGATCCCAATATAGACAATGTTTTGCATGCTATGTATGTATTTGTTGTAGCATGATTTTTTTTCTATTTTTAGATGTTGGAGGCCATTTAGTGTTTATGTATTTTTGGTTCGGAGATGGATTGCTTTTAGGGGATATTTTGGTTATATGCACCCTCACATGCTAAAATAAATGAGAGCTTTTGCATGTTTGTGTATAAATGGTTTGGATTCATATGGATGCACATGAATATATATGTTGTCCTTTAAATTTTGAATATTTGATGTATTTTTTGGTGGACCAGTATTTTTTCTGAACTTTTGTATTGGTTCTGACTAGTTCCCTGTTTGTGGTCTACCGATTTGGCCAATGATTTGGTTATGTAAACATTGCATTGCTGCTATTTCTCTTCATAGTAACATGTAAATATCTAGGTCTGTCACTCCTTTTGGAATTCAGTAAACAGTATATTTGGAAGGGAGAAAATCCTATCGATTTGTTCACAGATCTGTTGAATGAAAATTCTGTTGCGCTGAGACTTGATCCCACTATGCCAACTTGTCTGCAACTACGTATCTTAAAAACATTTTCAACTTTCTTCCACCACCTTTGTTTGCCCATCTTTCTGAGGTCAATACACTACCAAATTACACACTACTTCCATATTGCATCACGACGTCGGGCAAAAGTGACTCGAAAATCCTACCCGAAAGACCGTCTTCGATATTCCATGGATTCATACAATATAACACAACTATGTAATAGCTTGTAAATCACTTTTTAAGAATTTGAGATATTTAGTCAGCGTGCAAAAAGACCCGAGTTCCTCAATGCCTTTTCTATCTGAATTGACACCCTTCACTGCTCATTGAATGTGGGATGCCAATATTGGCCGGATACTGTTTGAACTATGGTATTGAGTGTCTATTTATTGCAACACTTTGCATCGTTTTATCTTATTTTGATTTTATAGATTGACATTTCATAACAATATCATGGATGTTGACTCTGGTATAGAGATATTATTGCGATGGGAGGCAATGGCTCTATCCACTAGTCCCATGGTATGTAATACACTAGATATGACGGCCAAGGGAGATAGTAAACAAAGGCACTAGCAATAGTATTTATTGTGTTTATTTGGGATCAATACATCTATTTTTCAATGGTAAGCGGTGCCTAAATTGACTATATACACTGTAGTAGAGATCAATATTAGCAGAGGCATGGGCAGCTAACTCTATCACATTGGCGCTAAAATAAATTATCCAATCATTGTATTTTCATTTCTAGATGGGTTTAGATATGTCAATGTTAAAGGGATATTTTTCATTTTTACATGGACCTTTTAAGCTTCATTGGCACATGGACCTTTAGACTTTTTTGATGCTCATTTGCATTGTATGTATCAGACGGTTGTGTACTTTTCGTCATAGTCTTGAGGTAATGTCGCATTCATTGTCCAAACTTGCCAAATTCTTTGACAATATGTACATTGTAATATATTTGTATGTAGTTATGCTTGCATTTGTAGATGGTCTAGATCTGTCAACTTCAAAATGGATGTTCACTTTCACATGGATCTATAGTTTCATTGACATATCTTTGAAGCTTATTGTTATTTTATGCATCAAATTGGTGTATACTCTATTTTTCGTTGTAGTCATGAGGATGTGTTCAGATTCAATGTCCAAACCTACTTAACCCTTCAACACGAGATTGTACTATATCTATATCCTGTTACGGTGGTGTTTCTATTTTGAGTGAGTTACAATCCGGGGCAATAGTTTCGGCCAAAGGCTCTAGTTTTTATCAAACAGGCAATACATAAGCTTCGGGGACATACACACTCTATGGAGCAAATTATATACTTGTACATTGTGGTCTAATAGTATGGGCTATTTCTATTATATCTTCAAAAAGCTACATTGAAAAAAATGTCAGGTGAGAATTGAACTCAGTTGAGAGGATAACGACATGTCTCTCGACTAATTTTATTATTATATAATAATAATAATATTATAATTGGAGGGTGATTAATAAATCAGAAGCCTTTTTACACATTATATAATTGCATTATTTTCCAATATGTTATAATAAAACCATGAAATATTAATACTTATTAATTTATCTTCATTGTAATATAATGTAGGATTTGTTAGGATATTCTGATCAGTGATGTTAAAAGTGTGATAATATCGTAATATTATCGTTTTATCGTAATAATTTTCTATTGTTGATATTATCGCAAGTAATATATGAAATTATCACCATTTTTTTTTTTTAGTTTCAGTGTTTATCGCGGGTAATCGGGGCAGCGAGGTTTTATAAAAGATGCTAAATGTTCGAAATGCAATTTTTTTGAAAGAAACAAATAATTTTTGAGTGGGGCAGCGTAATGATCAAGTCTAGGCCTTAGTATTGATATGCTATTCATGGTAATGTTAAGAGTGACATTCTCTTTAATCTTCATTTTCATCATTTTACTTAAATTTTTAACATTATCATGAAATGATTCAGGATGTTTGAGAGTGGTTCTGACCTCATTGGATTTCATATGGAGAAAGTAGAATTTTCGATTTCATTCAAAAACCAGCAGACTTATCAGTTTTTCAGGATTTCAGGATTGGGAGATTGTAATGTTTCCAGGTGACACCACCTGCCCGGGCTACCCCTGCCACCAGTAAAGGACGTGGGCTACCTGCTATAGCTCCTACTTCTAGTTCTTCAGCTTCTAGAGCATAACAGACTCCATCGCCAACTCCACCAGCATTAGCATCTACATCTAGAGGGAAAGGGAAAGCTGTGGCATTTTCTTGCAAGAGGGGCAGAGGAAATCAATAGGATTAGACTTTAGTTATTTTCTTCATTTTATTGTATATGACATTATGACATGATGAGATACATTATTATATTTTTTGTTGATATTTTGAGGTTGAGTTGGGACTCAGGAGTCAGGACTTACTATTCAAGACATAATTCAATGTTATGTGTGATTTTAGCACTAGAAATGATATTAAACATCTTATATATTAGTTATTTTATCATATTTATGTGTCAATGTATTTATTTTATGTTGTAGATGGTTTAGATATTAAAAAAATTGAAAAAAAGAGAATATTTTTGTATCAAACGATTTTTTCTCGATTATTTCCAATTATTTCTCGATAATTACGATTTTTTTCGATTTTTTCATCGCGCTGATATTATCCCAATAACGATTAATACAACATTGATTCTGACACAGGGAATAGTTAAGTATAACTTGGTCTAGTGTATAGTTAGTTAAAGTGTGTTTCTTTACTTTGTATTTTTTGTAACTTACAGTACGACGGTCACGATATGACATGAAGTGATCTGACGGTTCTTTTTCTTTGTCGGTATTATGGACATTTCATTCGTGGCTTAGCACCCGATTGGCCATGGAGGGTCATTTGTAAGGTGACTATTCATGAGAGAAGCTTACGTAATTTTTCTTTCTTTTACATTAATAAATTGCCTGAAGTGGGCGTGTTGGCTCAGGTCGTGGACTGTTTCCCTCTTTGAGTGTTTTAACCATGTCAAGAACACTGGTGTACCGATCTGTGATTTGTTTGTAAGTGGTGTCCTTTGGTGTTTTGTCTGAGGAACTCCCTTATAAATTCCTACATGGTAACATAGCTATTTGAGGGTCGCGTCTGTTGGTGATCCAAATTCGAAGCCAGTACAGTTGCATTTGACTGTCGTTTCTTAGATCTACTGTTTCTAATCGCTTTCGGGCCGAGATGATTGCTCCATTGTGTTAGGAGCATATTTTTTAGTGATGAACCCCTTTTGTTTCACGCGAAAAGGTTTTTGGTAGCCCTAGCTACGTCATTTTTAAGATTTGGAGGCATACAGTCTTTATTTGTAGTTACAATTATTTTTTTTTTTTTGTTTATTTTGATTTATAGTCATCTATATTTTTTATTTATTTTTTAGTACCTGGATCTGAACCTTTCATTTCTGCGTATGCTCTTTGCCTCGCGATTTAGTGCGATCTAGGTAGCCCAAAAACAAAAAGAAATGTTTCTTCTCATGCGTATGCTCTTTTCTACTACCCCTTAGTGTGATTTCGGAAAATCAATTAATTGAGAAAAATATTTAGTTTTTGGCCAAATTTATCTTTAAGTCGTAAAACTTGGATTTCTTTTGGATGTTCGTTTTGGGTTGTGTGGTTTTTTTTGTTTTGTAGACAAAAAAAGGTTTTTCAAATAATCACGCACTCCAAAGCTTCAGTGAACAATTTTTTTTTTTCCAAAAATCACTTGACCTTTTAAATTAACCCACCTGGTCCAAAAGTTACTTTATGAGAATAGAGGTGGTTAATTTATGTAAATGTGTTCTCACCCATTATAAAAAGTGAATCACTTATAATTCCGAAGTCACTTTATCTTTTATTTAAGTTACATTTTAGTGAGTAGTTCATATAATACCATTGCAAAAGTGACTTTCACTTATTTATAAAAGTGGGGCACTTAAAGTAATATTTTTTAAAAGTGAGCTAATTAGATTAAGTTTGGAAATGGGGGATTTTTTTTTAATTAAATTAAATATAACATTATCATTCACTTCTCAACATTCACATAGTTCATCGACATTTTCAAAAAAATTTCTTCAAAAAGCCATAACTTTTTCATTCAGAAGTCGTTTTCAGAGCTGTTTTTTTTAATCGGCTTAATTTTTCGAGATCTTTCCATTGGAACACTTAGTTTCAAAATTTTCAGCGTCAATTTCTTAAAAAATGGAAAGTCCATATCTAGTTATTCTTGACAACACCTACTACTTCCAATGGTTATCCTATATTGTGGATTCACTTAGAAGTAAAGGTTTTTATAGAGTAGCCTCAGGCCAAGAAGTTAAACCTAAAGATGAAAATAAGGTAGTCAAATGGGAAAATAAGTAAGATCAAACACGTGGGTTGATAAGGATGTCTGTTTCTCCAGACCTTAGATTCCATATCGCAGAACTTAATACTCTTGTTGAAGAAATGAAACAACTCAATAAAAATTTTGGAATTAAAAATGAAATTATAGCTCATCAACTCGAAAATGAGTTGTTTACGCTGGACTCTAATAATTTTTCTTTCATTGAAAATTTTTAGTCAAAGTTCAAGACCATTAGACTTCTCTTGGAAGGTGTTAATGTTAAGAAAGAAAATAGTAGCATTATCTATTCCATTTTTACTAAGTTAGGACTTGCCTACTTTGTGTTTGTTTCCACCTTCCATTCTACTAGAGAAGCCTTTATTTCTTAAAGACAAGCTTACAAGTCCCCCTCTTTTCATGCTTTTTGTGATTCTTTAATAAAAGAACAAGAAAAACTCTTACATCTTGGTCTTCTTAATACTAGAAACTTTTCTAAGAAAGCTTTAGTAGCCCAACAACAACCAATTTTAAAGAATCCTAAGAAGCACATCTTAAAAAGAATGGTCCTAAATAAAAAAAGGTCTTAAACAATTTCAGTTTCGAAATGAAAAATCAATTCAACAAAATAAGAAGGCAAATAAAATAAAGGGAAGAATACTAATAGACATTGCAACTTTTGTAATCATGATGACCATTTAGAATCCAAATGCTTTAAGAATATGGAAGCGTTGGAAGCAACAATGAAGAAGCATAACATCCATTTGGAACACTTTTGAACTTCAACTTCATTTTCAAGAATAACACTTTCTGCATGTGGTTGTCAAGCATCTCGATCTGGTTATGCACTAAATGTATCTTCTTCTTCTCATTTTCATGAGTGGTTCATTGATTCTGGAACTTCTTATTACATGACAAAAAACAAAGCCATCTTTTCTTCTTTAAATGATTGTAACACTAAAAATATATATGTTGGTGATGATAGATCTTTTAGTGTTGTAGGGACTGGAACTATTCATCCAAACAACGGCCAATTTAATGATGTATTATGTGTTCCTACCTTATTTTGCAACCTTCTATCTGTATATCAGATAACTTATTCAAGTGAAGGTAAAATCATTGAATTTTCACCTCATGATGTTGTAATTAAGGACGTAAGAGATCTTAGACATATTTTAGCTACTGGCATTGTTGATAATCCTAGAAGGTTGTATATGTTCAACAAATTTGGGTCATCAACTCTTCCCTCGGTATTTGTTGCTCATAATGATGAAGTGAGCAAACTTTGGCATGAGCGATGTGGTCACTTAAACTATCGCTCTCTTCAAAATCTATGTAAAGAAAATGTGGTGACAGGTCTTCCTATGGTAGCTTGCAGAGATGGTGTTTGTTTCAGATGTGTACTCAGAAAACATCATTGGGATAGTTTTGAAAAACATGCCTCTTGGCATGCCTCAACCCCTTTACATCTTGTGTATAATGATTTATGTGGTCCACTTCTAGTTGTTTCATTCTTTAGCTACAAGTATTTCTTAACTTTCATTGATGATTTCTTCAGACGCACTTGGGTATACTTCCTAAAACTCAAGAGTGAAGTCTTTAACATCTTCTTGGCCTTTAAGGCTTTTGTTGAGAAACAATCTGGTTATCAAGTTCTTAAACTAAGATATGATAATGGTGGAGAATATGCTAACAACAAATTCATCAACTATTGCACTGAACATGGAATTCAATTGCAACACACTGTTCCATATACTTCACAACAAAATGTTGTAGCTGAAAGGAAGAATCACACCTTAAAAGAAATGGCTAATTGTATGCTTCAATCTAAAGGACTTAGTCTTAAATTTTCGGTAGAGGCAATTAACTGTGCAAATTACATAGTAAATCGCACCCCTACTAAGGTTATAAAGAATATCACTCTAAAAGAAGCATAGAGCTCAATTAAACTAGATGTAAGTCACTTTTATGTTTTTGGAAGTGAAACATGGACCCATATTCCATATGAGAAATATAAAGCCTTAGAACCTAAGAGTGAAGAATGTATTTTTGTTGAATATTATGAAGATGTCAAATGATATAGACTTCTTCAACCTAAATCCAAAAATGTTATCATTAGAAGCGATGTAAAGTTTGTTGAAAATATATTGGCCTACAAGCCTAGTTCGACGGATGTGCCACACCTCTCTATCCTTTCTACTTTTGAAAATATTTCTTCTTCAGATGATAATAGTGAGGATGACAATCCTCTCCCACCTTTTCGGGATCCTCCTTCAGTGCCTTAGCTTCCAAAATTGGTTCGTGCTACTTGGGATGCTGCAGGTGCTCTTGTAGGTGATCCTACAGATCATTATCATACACGTTCTCAATTCAATAGAGCCTTTTCTTTATTGGCTCAAGCTTCAGCGAATTATGATCCTGACACCTTTGTAGAAGCCTCAGGCCATCCAGGTCGGGACACAACTATGAATGAAGAATATCGTTCACTATTGGCAAATGATACATGGGACCTTGTTCCTCTTCCAAAGGAATGAAAACTTGTTAGATGCAAATGGGTTTACAGAACTAAGTTTGGACCAGATGGAAAAGTTGATAAAAATAAAGCTCGTCTTGTTGCTAAGGGCTTTTCACAAGTTGAAGGCATTGACTATACTGAAACCTTCTCCCCTGTTGCCAAATGAACTCTATCCACCTTGTTGTTTCCCTTGCTGCCTCTTTCAAATGGGAAGTCCATCAGATGGATGTTAAATCCGTCTTCTTGCATGGGGACTTGCATGAAGAAATCTATATGGAACAACCTCCTGGTTTTATACAAAGATAGTTCAACCTTGTATGTTGGGCTTGGTATGCCAAAATGGATAGCTTTCTTTTAGATACTGGCTTTTCTAGGTGTTATTCTAACAATACTGTCTACACCAAGAAAGTGGGTAAGTCTCTTGTCATTCTTGCTTTTTATGTTGATGATCTTATCTTTATTGGTAGTGATCCCAACCTTATAAACCATGTGAAGTGTAGCCTTAAAAAGCAGTGTGAAATGACATACTTAGGACACTTGCATTATTTTGTTGGTCTTCAAGTCTTGCAATCCAAATAAAGTGTTTCCCTTTCCCAGTCCAAGTATGCCTGTGATCTTCTACGCCACTTTCACATTAAAGGCTATAAGCCAACTCCTTTTCCCTTTCAGCCTGGAGCCAAACTTTCAGTCAGTTGTACTTCCCCTGAAGTTGATGCTACCTTATACCGTTAGTTTGTTGGAAAACTTTTGTATCTGACCCATATCCGTCCTGACCTTTCCTTTGATGTTGGCCTTATTGCTCGGTTTATGCAAAATCCACATGATCGTCATTGGAAAGCAGCGAAAAGAATACTTCGTTATGTTCGAAGTATAGTTCAGTTTGGGATTTATTACAATGCAGAAACATCTCATCTATTGGTTGGTTTCACTGATTCCGATTGGGCTGGTGACCTTGATGATCATAAGTCTACTGCAGGTTATGTCATCACTCTTGGTTCTGGACCTATTACATGGGCTTGCAAGAAACAAAGTGACATTTTTTTCTTCTTCAGCAGAAACAAAGTATCGTGGGGCTGAGGAAGCTAGTAAGGAATCCATGTGGCTTCATTAGATCCTATCATAGTTTGGTTTTCAACAACAGCATCTGACTACACTTTGGTGTGATATTCAAAGTGCCATTAAACTATGCAAAGATCCAACCCAACATCAGCATAGAAAACACATTGAATTATACATGCACTTCATCAGAAAGCTCATTCATGACCATGTTCTTGAAGTGCAATATTGTTCCACTAATGATCAAGTTGCAGACATCTTTACAAAGACTCTCACAAAGCCGAAGTTTACTAAACTTCGATTTATGGTTGGAGTTCAAAAAGCTGTCACTAAAGGGGGGAATAGGTTTTAATGCCTCCTTTCTTCTCCTATTGTGTCATCTTTGTACATCCTTCAATCCTATCCCAAGTTGTTCGTAAGGGGGGATGTTAGGATATTCCGACACATATGAAATAGTTATGTATAGCTTGGTTTAGTGTATAGTTAGGTAAACTGTGTTTTTTTACTATGTACTTTTTGTAACTTACAATCCGACGGTCGCGATATGTTCTAGACATGAAGTGATCCGACGGTTCATTCTCTCCTTGGTATTACCAACACTTGATCCATGGCTTAGCACCTGATTGGTCCGTGATCTCTATTTAAAGAACATGGAATGTCATTTGTAAGGTGATCATTCATGAGAGAAGCTTATGTAAATTTTCTTTCTTTACATTAATAAATTGCTTGAAGTGGTCGCATTGGCTCAGGGCGTGGATTGTTTCCCTATTTGAGGGTTTTAACCACGTCAAGAACACTGGTGAACTGTTCATGTGATCTGTTTGTGAGTGATGTCTTTTGGTGTTCTATCTAAGGAACTTACCCTGTAAATTCCTACATGATTAATGCAATAAATAAACTTTCTTTTGTTTAATATGTTATTAAAGCTACAATGTTGACTCCTTGTAATAAACTATACATTATGAGAGCAACAATGTTGATTCCCCAACAATTATGTATATGCACAAGTGATGTGATATTGAGCCACAATGTTGATTCCCCAACAATAATGTATATGCACAAGGGAGGTGATATTGAATTTAGAAAAGGATCAAACACTTCCTTGTAAAAGCATATGTTCATAAATAAAGACAAAAGGAAGTTGTCATGCCACGTGATGCACAATAAGTTAGCATGCCATGAGACCTCTTAAAGAGAGATATGAAGATAATTAAGCAATCTTATGTGATCTAGACTACAACCAAAAAAGTTGCCCCAATGACATTTAGTTGATGCCACAATATATTCCCTCACCAAAGTTATCACGTGAGAGGTAAATGCACATGGACACAAGGAAAGAAAATAGAGAGAAAGAAACTGTGTAAGTTTTGAATTTTAGGAATTTCTAAAGCATTTAACATTTTTTGGTTAGCATGATATGCAACATTTGGAAGAAATTGTTGACACCTAATCCTAAGAGATTGGGAAATTCATGCAAATATTGTAAATAAAAAATAAAGGACATTGGGAGATGAAGAAACATTGGAAGATAATCCCAATAGTCTTTCTCTCCTTGTATATATCCATGTTTTCTCTTGATGCAAAAACACAATTCATTGGTGGAGTTACTCTCCTTGCTTGACATAGTATCCGAGTCAACTTCTCAATTTTTGTTTTCCCTTTCTGCCTTTGTAACTCCCTTTTGCCAATTTCTGCAGTCTATCATATTTGACATATTGTCTCTAATTTTTGTGTCTTTGGACAAAGTATTGAATTATCTTTGCAAATTTTGGCGCAGTGCATTTGATCGAGCGCTGGAATAAAAAAAACTAAAGGTGTATTTGCTTTTCGATCATCCTTGTAATGTCTTCAGGTTGGATTTGCCTTCATATATGCAAATTTATGTTGTTGTTAATGTTGATAATTTAGGGTTGTATGAGCCTCTTTTGAATGAATATCAAGGAGAGAATATTCAAATTCCATCTATTGAAGACTTTTCTCCAGAATTCCTTGATGAGCTTCAACAAGATACTATACGTGACAGAAGAACAATGATATAAAAAGGGGGAAGTATCAATTATCTTCAAGTGGGGCTCAAGGGTACAAATTATTTAAAATCCAAATGGATAGAGGTTGGAATGGTGAGGGAATTGTACCCTCATTTGTTGGACAATTGAAACTGGTATTTTGGGGTCCAAAAGGCTTCCAATGGAGAGGAGTGATCAGGTACTCAAAATTAGACTCAAATTCAAAGTGGCAAAATCTCAATAAACTTAGCTTCAGATCAAAGTGCTTGTTATCATGATTCCAACAGCGTGAATGTCACTCGAATCTGAGCTCATATGAAGAAGTTAGAGCAAGTCAAAATTCAGGTTTGACTTGGATAGATGGCAGGAGAAGATGACGTGGCATGATTCTTCAGCGAATGGAGAAGCGCCAAGTGGCAAGGCGCCATTGGCCCTGCATTTCACAAATCGCATATCATAAGCAGGTTGACATTAAAGAATTGACCCCAGAGCAAGTTAGGGTGCGATGTGATAATCACAATCGCACATCACAACTAGGAAGGCATTAAAGAGTCAACCGCAGAGTAAGTCAAGGTTGCAATGCGATGATCACAATTGCACATCACAGAATGGAAGTGTTACAAAATTGGCCCCGACAAGATCAGGTTGCGATTGCAATATTGCAATATCATATCGCAAAGTGCCAAGTCTCGTTATATGTATTACCCTAGCTTTGTTGATTGCGATATATTTTGAATGCAATACAATTATATTGCAATTGATAGTTCCGTCAGGTTTGCCGCTTATCGCAATTGCATATCGCCCATGCTGCATTCACAAACCATAAGGCCCACCGATTTCGATTTGTGATGGAGTTGTTGGTGTCGATAGCTTATGGTTGCCGCGAGGTGAAATTTTCGCCCAGTTAGTGCTTTTTGGAGAAAAATTGTAGGATCACGCCAGAAATGGTGCAATTTGTTGAGCAAATATTGGGAAAACTAGGAGAGGCCATAACTTTTTTAGTTTTTGACCAAATTGGATGCAAAAGGAGGCTAGAAAGCCATTTTTGGACATTCTGGACTCATTAGAGCAAGTTTCAGAAGCATTTGAGCATTATAAACACATATTTTTACACTTTTGAGCATAATAGAGAGCCTAAGCCATTGGAAGCTGGACCAAGGAGACATAGCCCAAGAGGGGTGAACTCCTTTATCATGTTCCTGTTGTAATGTGTTTTTGATGATGTTCTGTACATGTTTATGTCGTTGTTCAGTCTCTTATTTATGTTAAATTGCTCATAAAATTAACATAAAAACTCATCATTTCACTTGCAAAAATTCATGAATCCTTAAGCACAATGAAAGCATTTTGTTTCTAATATGAGGATCTTAACACATCAATCTAATATTCTAAATCAAATCAAGGAGCCATGGAGGAGCTAACTGATCACTTCCTCATAATATTGTATCAGATGATCTTTGAGGAAGAGCAACATTGCAAGTTTCGTGAGGCCATGGAAGCAGTAGCAAAACTTTCTGATTGGTTTGCCTCACCTGATGACACTTAGCTCAGAGTGTTTGGTTATTAGCAGTCATCACATATGTTATTGAGGTACGCCATTGAAAAATTGTTCATGCAGGAGATTGTATGCCATCTTTCCATGGGCTTATAAGGAGTCTTGCAAAGGAATCATAAAGCACCTTAACCCACTCTTCCTTTGCAGGTGGGATCGTACGAAATTAAGAATTTGAAGGTTACAAAACCCGAAGGTAATGAGTTGAAGAACTTTAGATTTGGTATTATGGAATACCATATGTATGATCCTATAAGTGTTTGCAAGAAACACTGTGCAAATATACACTTCAATTGGCCAAGCAGGACCTATTCTATACAAGAGGAGGAAAAAATAAAAAATTGTTATAATGCCTCTAAGCCCTTTGCACCAATAAGCTTTGCATGACCATCACATGCGACTCTAGAGTAAGAAGCTACTCTGGAAGCGAGACCATTTGAAAAATGCAACCTAGTAAGCATAAAGTATAAAAGGAAGGTTTCACATAGTCCAACAGAGGAGGAGAGCCATAAATTCAAAGCAGATCAAACTATATTAAAAGCGGCTATGGTAGTAGAGATAAAGAGGAAAAAAAGAGGCAAGAGGAAGAGTTAATGCAAAAGGAATAACAAGAGAAGAAAGAACAAGAGGAAAATTAGATTCAAGTAGAAGAAATAAGGAGAAAAGAAGAGGAAGAAAGATGTTGAAGCAAGCCAAAGAAGAAGAGAAAAATCAACTACTTGAAGAAAAAATAAAACAACAACATGATAAATAACTTTCCCATGAAATTGAAGACTTGATAGTCATTCTAGACATGAAAGTAGAGTCGGAGCACAAAAATTAGGATGTTGATCTCATGCCTTATACACAACAGATCACCACTCAGTCTTCCCCTCCTCCTATAGAAGGGCAAGTTCCAGATGATGAAGAGGAAATTTCTCCTCTTGATGAAGGTCCAATTATGGATATTTACAACTTGAATTTCGAGGAGCTTGAAAACAAAATTTCTCAAGCAAGAAAGAAGAACCTTCCAGATAACCTCACACATCCTACCTTTATAAAAGAGAAGGTGATTGTAATGGACACTAAGAAGAATCCCAAAGTTATTATTGCAGCCAACTTGGCCTTCGCAGGAGCTTCTAAGTCAAACATGGAATATTTGATGGTCAAAAATAGACAATTGGTGAAGAATTTAGAATTTGCAAGGCAACAAAATAAACAACTCAAGGTAGAGGTTAAGAAAGTAACTCTCGCACAGGTGTACTTAGAAGAACTTTAAGCATCTATACTTGGTGAAGTATTAGCATTGGGAGAAACTATGAGGAACCTCTATGAGGAGTTAGTAATCATGCTCAAAGAAGTTGTCCCCTTACACAATATGCAATAGAAATCAAAAGAGAATACAAAGGCTCTCAAAGTTGTTCACACAACCATCACTACAGTGCATGAATGGGGAATGAAGTATAAAGGTGCATGACTTGAGTTGCTTAAGACAAGGAAGGAAGGTGAGTTGGAAAAATATAAAGTCCAGATGCTCATACAAAGCAACAAACAACTCAGTATTTTCATTACTAACATTTTGTTCTCTTATGCACAATTGTACAACAATGTGGATTCTATGGAGAAATTTCGTAATATCCCTTTAGTTGGCACACTCACAAAAGCAAGAGGAAGAAATGCGGTCAAATAGGAAGTTGAAGAATACTTGGACCAATTTAGGAAGATTGCTACCAAAGGGGACATAGAAGTCAAAATACATGATATGCATGAGTATATTGGTGTCCCTGTTAAGATCAACACCATGTTGTTCTTGTTGAAGAAGGAAACATGAAGTGGCTCCAAGACTGTATACCCAGATGCAATGGAGGCTAGAGTCTGCTTTCAGCCTAATCCGATCACAAATTTTGAGGGAACAATTGCACAATACAAAGCTTGGAATCACGATGTTATCGAAGATCTACAAGTTGAAGCTACTGAGCTAGAGTTTCCTCAATCTCAAGCTTGATCTGTTGTTTTTTCTTATTAGGCTTGTTTTTTTAGAATCTATCCAATTTTGTCTTATATGGGTATTTGTAATATTACATTTGAAATAAATATTGAGTGGAAATCCAAGTGTCCATTGTGGAATATGAAAGGTCATTAGTTGGAAAAAGACAAAAGAAGTCAAAGGGTCATGAGGGAAGTCTAAAGGTCACAAGGGGAGATGGATAGTCATCTCATATGTTATAAATCTGCCCTCGTAACTTATGTAAAGGGATTTTGGCTTAGGATCAAAAGCTTGAGAGCATTGTTTAGAGCCTCGACTTCTCCTTTAGCATAGAAGGATTATCTTTCTTTGGATAAGCAAGTGTTGGCTTCATGTTCTACTATTGGGGCTAGTGTTTTTTCAATTGTAAATGTATGTCTGAAACTTTCACTTTTAATAAAAGCTCGGAGTGGACACATCTCCATGCACATGTCATGGATTCAATAAGATTACTCTTGTTGTGTTTGTGATATCTGTTATTTCATTTACGCTAACGCTTATGAACTAATTTGTTTGACTTAACATGAAATTTGTTGAATGTGTGTCGTTATGTTATTTCAATCATGGTTATCTTGTGAACTATTTTGCAGGATTAACTTATGATTCTTTTACTTCTCACGTGTCTCTTTTAAGCTAAGTACTATTACGTGACTATTACATGCTTCTAAGGCACTCACTTTCTTTCCCTTTGATGTGATGGAAATTCTCATGCATTACACTTGACACTTCACAAAGTTCATACACTTGTTTTCACCAAAGTCATGATAAAATCATTCTTTGTGTTTATTGCATCCAAGGCACATTATTAAAACCCACCACTTTGGAAACCAAATGTATTCCGGTTGGGACTCCTACTCCAAACAATGTAAGGTCTAATTAAGACTTCACATTGGGGAGACCCCCTACATTGTTGGCAACTTCCAACACCGTCAACAAGACATTTACAAGAGGGCACACACTTTTTTATCTCATAGGGATGCCCACATTCTATGTACCTCGGTACATCTTAATGACAATTGCAAAAGCATATGTTTGTTATTGTGGTTGACTTTGATAAGGAAATGAAATTATGGATTTGAAAATACCATGAAAAGAGAAATTTACACATTTTCATTTACAAGTTGTTAACACGAAGTATCATGTTGAATTTTTTTCATTGCAAAATATTATTACCTAGTTATAGGAAGTTAATATACAACTTCATTAACAAGTAAGTTTCTTTGTAGAAAACTAATAACCAATTTTATGATGAGATTAATTAATTCTAGGACTTTATTTTCCAACCTTGTGAAGAGGTTGTCTCATAATATAATGAGAATGTGGGAGCCTTTAATAAGTGTCAATCCTTTAACCGTGATTATGATCTCTTCCATTAATTGTATAAGGGAAAATTTATCTAAAATGTCTAATAACTTAATAGGGAATTAGTGAATTTCAGAGTATTAAAGATAAATTTAATGATTGTATTTATCAAATAAAAAAATATTTTAAAAGGAATTCTACTCTTTGTCGAAGTGTGATGAACTTGATAGTTAAACACATTGTATTAATGAGATGAATGAAATCTTGGATCTTTCTCTTAAAAATATTATGAATGAATTTAAGAGAAGGAAGATTTACTTAACTCCTTGCAAAAGGTAACATAATTTCTCTTCTGATGTGAATTCCTCTAATAAACTTTTAGCTCCTCATGAATAGTTTTCTCCTAATTTGAGAAGCATATTGAATGTTTTGGTTTTAGATTACTTTGTCAAATGATTTACAAAGGTGGTGGATTTGGTAACATGTCTAAATTGTTACGCCTATTGTCCTTGATATGAGACAAGTATTTATAGGCTTTGGATATTTTGTGAATTCATCACTAGATGAAAGTCACCTTGTCCCTCTGTTATGGGATAAAATACCTGAGGCTAGGGTTGGTAGCCCTAACAAAGTTGAAGTAAATGAACAACAAAGAAAACTCAATCAGCATATAATTTTCTTAGAATTCAAAAAGTGAGGGATAGGTACTTATAGGTGGGTCCTATGATTGACATAGATCCTGAAGGGTCCAAACCCTTATTTTTTCTCCAGAGATGCATATTTGCAACACAAGTAACAGACCAAGGAGAAAAACAACAAATTAAAAAGCATACAAGAAAATATATGATTTGTTAGTCCATCAATTATCTAATAAAATAATCATAAACATGACATATGAACAAATAAATTGGAATACATCATGAGTTTCTTTATTGAAATTTGCAACCTAGAGGTAGTTACCTTGTCACTTGATCCTTACTATGGGCACCAAACGAAACCTTAATCCCGATCCTTTCTTTCCGGACCACTAAAGGTCTCCTCCTCCAACAAAAACTATAAGAGCATGAAAGAAGGGAGCTCACCACTACAAAATAGAAAGTAGAGTTTCTTGAAGCAGGGGAAGTTCTTAAAAACATGGGAATAGAAAAATTGACATGGGACAATTTTTCTAGAGTTTGGATGCAAAGGAAAATCATTGATAGGTGCACCACCCAAAATATGTATAAATACCACCGAAATTCGTTTTGGAAGTTATGCCACGAGCTACACTAGGTGGGTTTCCGGTCTAAACCCTAAACCCCACCAGAAAAAAATTGCACTTTATATATATTTTTAATATATTTTAAGGCATACATGGGTTTCTTTGGGAGGACTTGTGTATATATGTGTTTTACATTTGGGTAGCCTACGTATAGAATTTGAAGAAACCTTTTTAAAGATAAATTCAAGTCTGCATAGGGAAAAGGGGATGTTGCCTAGGCTAATAAGTACATCTAGGGATAAGTGTGGTAAAAGTTGTTATATCACCCTCTTAATCACGTTTATTTTGTAGAGACCAAATCCCTTGACTGTGTGCTAATTCATCCACTAATGGTATGTTTGAATCTCCCTCGTCTAATGATGTTTCAATGATCTATTCAAAAGAACCACATCTTGCATCTATTGATCAATTGAAACCAAATTCTTCACCATCTATACTTTAGTTCTATCAACAACCTAATCATAATGATCAAAGGAAATAGTATTCTCCATCCATGTATTATTTAGGAACCGATATTTTGATTAGAATTCTCATTGGCATGATAGCCACCTTGAAAATGAAATGGAATACACAACAAAATCTTGAATCAATAGATACTAATAGGATGGATTTTCAATGGGTATGACAACATATGATCTCTTGTATGAGGAATTCATGGATTATTTCCTTGATTACACAATCACACTTTCCCTCTTACATGTTTTGATTGATTAATTATGGTGTCAATCTTTGCTTCACAAAAATTTAGTGGAAACCTTATTTTTCTATTGCTCCCTGATGCAGGAGGATCCAACCTAGAAATATCATTGTATTTTAGTAGACATAGGGGTCTTGCATTTTAAGGGAGTTGGTTTCAAAAAGAATTAACTTAAAGTAATTTTAATGTTTTTGAATGATTTTAATTTAGAATAGGAATTAATTAAATATTGTGAGGATATTTGTAAATGCTTTGGAATGTAGGAGAACATGAGTGATGATGAGTGATTAGTGAGGATTGAGAGATTTTGAAATATTGTAAATTTTAGATTAGGAATTGGTTTCATGATTTTGGGGATTAAAGAGAATCCTTAGGATTCAGTTGAGTTGTTGAGATCCCCAAGGGATCATTGAGAGATTTTAGGACTTGATGAGTAGATTAAGAATCTGAACTAGAATTGGTTAACATAACCTTTTGTATAAAATTTAAGCCTCAAAGGCATGAAAAAGAGAGAATCATTGTTAGATAGGTAATAGAGAAGATTGATTATAGCCTACGGGCAGATAGAGTGAAGTAGTGTTAAGAGGCCACTGATATAGAAGATCAGACCGAGAAGGAATTCATTGTATAAATATTTATTTATTAATACAAAAGCACAATTTCTGAGTTTGTGTGGACTGTATTGTATAATTGAATTATAAAATATGCATAGTATCAGAGTATTTGCATAACATTAGTGTGCATGGAATTCAAAAAGAATCCGAGAGAGAGAACAATGCACAAAGGAGTATTGCAGTGATCGGACAATGTTCGAATCTGATTGAATAACCAGATCAAAGCTCATGAGTGGTAGCATTTAAATAATATGCAAAACAAAGCTCAGGAAGGAGTCAAGTGAAAGAACAATCAAATATCGAAATCAATGATAGGAATACGAAAATGAGCACACACGTGATCCCTTGTAATTGGTGAAAGTCAAATATCTTCTTCGTCGTTTCGTTGATCACTATTTCCATCACTGATATTGTTTCCGTTCAGTCCTTGCTTCAACCTAGTTTTGTGGATGAAGTTTTCGATGCAACGTATGGATTGGTTGAGCCTCGGAGAAAAGTCATTGAATAGTCAAGCCACACACAGAAGATCCAAGACGTAGAAAGAATTAAAACATCAAAGAACAAGAACTATCAGATCGACCAGATCGACGGATAATATTGACGAAAGATGAATGGCGGAGATTAAAACCACGAGTTAACAGAAGGATGGAGCGGTCTTGAAAAGCAGTAATGGTATATCATGTAGTTAGAAAGTGGTAAGTGGTAAATTTTGGAGTTGCGCGATAAAACATGGAGATGACACATGGCGGGAGAAAATTACTTTTCTCGCGTGATTTTGGAAAATTAAGCGTCGTGCTAGTTATAGCACGATATGGTCGATAACCGTCAGATTGAGGAATGAGATCGACGAAGGAGATTTAATGCGCTAAAGAGAGCATCGATATATGTGCAAAGGTTTGTGGAATGGTGGAAAGGTAAGGTTTTAAGTGTGGTTTATGAAATATTTCTATTATATGGGAATTATAATAGAAATAAGTGGATTAATGTATTATGGTTTAAGTTTGAGTTTTAACCAAAGTCTAAAGACCATGGTATGGTTGATAAGCGCGGGTGATTAAAATCAAAGTCGAAGCTTATATGATATTTTGTTGTCGCGGGTAATAAAATCAACCAAAGGGTTGAGTTATAGAGATTAAGAGAGAACCAAATATATTTCCACTTAAATAATTAAACTTTGATAAAGTAGGTTTTCATCATATGTTGTATTTATGATTATTAGAGCTTGGCTGTAAAGGGTTTTCACCATTGATATTGGTGTTTATCTTGGGACATGACAGATACATCATTTGACATGCAATTTTATTTGCATAATGTGGGTATGCTGCGGCTTTTGCTGCGTCAGTTCCTTTCTACACATGTATGCATTTTATGATGGGAAGATTATCTTGCCACGTGTTTTTGAAGGCACTTGTCGAACCTTTTGACCTTCTTGCTAAAAATGTGCATGACTAGTTTTCTTGGTTTGTTTTTCCAGTGTATTCTTGTTGAACTTCATACTCTTACATTAAAGGCAACTTTGTTAGATCATTTTCAACATGACACACTCTTTGCCATCTTTCGTATTGTTCTTTTTTAGAGAATGTGTATTGACAATATTGAGAAATTTCATTACTTACTCTGATTATTTGTACATATGCTTAATAAAGTCATATTGCTTTGTTGTTTTCAATGTTACAACCCCAAAGTACTCTCCATTAAGAGTTATATTTTTGCACCTCATCATGGTCACAATATCAGCCAATCTAAGTTATCCAAAATATGTATACTAGTTTGGTACAATTATCTTTAAATTTACACATCAACCAAGATATTCTACTTTTTATTTGACTAATTTATGCTTTTACTACATGTATATTAAAAGAATCTTAGAATGCATATTTACATTATTAATACATGAGGTGATACTTTTAGTGATTGCCGCATGTCTAATGTATTATCTTATTATGCTAATTTTACTTATTTATATTCCCACATCAACTTTGGAGGTACCTCATTAAAGTTATGAAGGTTACTACCATTTATTTTAGCTACGATGTAATTGTTCTATGAATTTATATTTTTTAGTTATTCAAAACTACATAAGGGAAACCAATTATTTTGACTTGAAATTCAAAATAATAAAAAATTGGATTGATGGAATCGTAAATACAAATATTATGATCATTACAATAAAGGCATTAGAAGATGCTGAATCCATTTTTATATTAAAAATCACAATTTTATTAATCCAAAAATCTAATTTTGATAACATGGTCACATTGCGATGATGGAAAAGCAAAAAATAAAAAATGAGTACAAGGTTCAACTTTCTTCTTTATTTTGATTCATTAATAAGTCATTAATTAACCCACATCATTGGTTGGAATTAGAAATAAATCATGTAACTTTAATATCTCAAATATGAAGTTTTCACCTCAATTATAATTTAATAATATATCACTAACTAATCTAAATTAATCATTAAAATTAAAGCTAAATCATTTAATTATAACAAAATTATATAAAAATTAAGGCTAAATCATTTAATTATAACCAATATATATATATGTGTGTGTGTGTGTGTGTGTGAGAGATGAAAAAAATCAATTTTCTTCTCAACTCGAATATTAGAGTGAGGTTGTTGGTATCAGGTTAATCTACAGATATACTCACTTAAAAGTTTATAAGGGTTAACAATATGTAACAAGGTATTATAGCTCATCATGTCACTAACAGAGATTTAGATATAGATGAGAAAGATAACAACCATTCCACCGAACCACCCAAAATAACTTAAATTAATTATAATATAAATAATTAATAAATAAAAAATAATTATTAAAATTAAATCATATAATTTTTAATAAAATTTTAAAATTAACTATACATCATCAACATGATTATAACATTTATTATTAATTTAAAAAATTTATTAAAAAATAAGTGTTCAGTAGATATTGTTGTTACACCAATACCCACCAACATGTGTCTTTAATCATTATTGTGATATTAGTTGACTTTCAGGTTGGTTTGTGATTAATCAAATAATTATAACATTCATTATTTATTCCAAAACAACAATACCCACCAAACACTTATCTTTAATCATTATTGCGATGTTAATTTATTTTCAGGTTGGTTTGTGATTAATCAAATAATTCACTCAATGTTTTACATTTAATTTAATTTAATTTGTTTATTGTATTTATTTACATGATATATCATTTAAATTCGTTTTTTTATATTATTTGATTTTCATATTAATTTATATGATTAATAATATAATTGGTTAAGTATTTTAAATTTACATATATAGATATAAAATTTTAATTTCAAATTAGAGGTTTTTGTGAGAAGAATAATTTTGTTATGTCATTTTGAATTTACTTATATTGAGTTTTTTTATGGTCAAAGTTTCGAACTATTAAATGTAACTCGTTTTTAAGATAAAGATATGAAATTTGATAAATCCTTGAAAGATAAATAAACAAAAGATTAAAAAAAACTAATTATTTGATTAATTAAATATAAGAAATAATATGAAAAAAAAAATTGCATTTAGGTAATAAATCAAAAAATCAAAAATATTAATAAAAAATTAAATAATAATAAAAAAAAAAAATAAAAAAAATATTCAATTAATAATATAAAAATAAAAGAAAAAAAAATTAAAATTTCTTCATAATAATAAGTAAAGTATTATGGTATATATGTGAAATATATATGTTAATATTTATATGTATGTATCTCTCTATATATACTAATTATCATGAAAAAAAAATACTATAAAATATAAAAATATATCATTATTGAAATATACAAAGAATAAAAATAGATTGTGCCATATAGTTTCTAATAACATATATATATATATATATTAATATATATATATATATATATATATATATATAAGAAAGAAGATCAAAGAATTAAGTATAATAAAATCATATATATATATTATATATATATTATATATATAAAAAGTAATGTATTATTTTATTTGAAAAATGAAATAACATAGTAACAAATATATTTTGATAAAATAAGAAATGAAAAGTAGAAAGGAAAGGAGGGGAAATCATCATATATATATATTAAAAGTAATTTATTTTGAAAAATGAAATAAAAAATACTAACAAAAAATATATTTTGAATAAAATAAGAAATGAAAAGTAGAAAGGAAAAGGAGGGAAAGGATTCAAGAGGAAGCAAAACCAAAATAAAGAGCAAGAATCGAGTTTCTACTAATTTTCTAACCCTCATCCTTGTTCAAATTGTCAGAGTGTTTTTCAATCTAAACTTCCTTGGATGATAGTGATCAATTGTTTTTCAATCTAAACTTCCTTGGATGATAGTGATCAATCCTAGCTAGGATTCTCAAATCTTCAATGCAAATATGGTGCTTGGTTTTCTCAACAATTCAAGAGGAAGCAAAACCAAAATAAAGAGCAAGAATCGAGTTTCTACTAATTTTCTAACCCTCATCCTTGTTCAAATTGTCAGAGTGTTTTTCAATCTAAACTTCCTTGGATGATAGTGATCAATCCTAGCTAGGATTCTCAAATCTTCAATGCAAATATGGTGCTTGGTTTTCTCAACATGCTCAACAAGAGTGGAGGAACATGAACAACATTGCTTAATATCAACGATATGCTCTTGAATCCTTTAATTAATAGATTGACCTGCTTAACCGACATAAAGAGCACCACATGAGAACATAATTAAATAGACGTTTTTCATGTTAGAAGAGTCTAAAGGATCCTTAATAGATCTCAGTATACCTCGAATGGTATTTAAAGATTTGAAGAAAGCGAAAACTTGATTATTTCTTAAGATGCGAACAATCTTATCAGTGGTTCCTTGAATATAAAGAAGTTGAACCTTGGGGATATGATCATTAGTGTTGTTTTTATGCCTTAGTAGGACCAAGGCTAGCTTTTTGGAACACCTTTATGCCCTATTATTTCTTGTAACCATTCTTCCTGAAAACATCCATCAAGTGGGTTTTCTCATCATTAAGGTGACTCTTGTCAGAAATCCTTAATTCATGGGTGGCCAAGGTGTTTAACACCCCAAATTTGTGTGCAGAATGATGATGGGACTCGACATAAAGATATTATTTAGTGTGAGTGTTCTTGTAGAATATTTGGTGGGAGATGGAACCATCATCATTTTTGGAAAGAAGAACATCAAGGAATGGAATACGACTATTACTCTCAACCTCCATTGTAAACTTGATAAAGTCAGATTGACTATTCAGATGTTGCAAGAACAATTCTAAGTTATCACATCCATGGGCCATATAACACGTATGTCATCCACAAAATACTTCCAAAGCTTCAAACATAAGGGAGCAAAGGTTAAGGCCTTGGTATCGAAGTCTTTCATGAAAAGGTTTGCAACGACTGGGTAGAGACGAGAGCCCATGGCAATTCCACTGACTTGCTCATAGAATTCACCTTGAAAATTGAAGGGCATGGAATTCAAGCATAAACAACCAACTTGGTTGTGCTGGAATCTGTAATGCGACTAGTAATATCCATAACTTCATTAATGGGAATCCTGGTGTAAAGAGAAACCACATCAAAACTAACTAAGATATAAGAAAGATCTAACTTAATTCCTTTAATTTCATTGACAAATGAATATGAATCTTTAACAAAGGAGATGGTGAATTCTATGAGCAAACCTGTGGAGTTTTCATGGGCTACCCTCTCTCCCCGTTCGTTGCAAACATTTCATGCAAGACTTTGAGACCAAGGCCTTAGCCTATGCTCCTTTCCATTTGAAGATTTCGAAGCATTTTGTGGATGATACTTGTGTTATTTCTCCCCATGGATGTATTAAGTTAGAATTATTCTTGAAACATCTAAATAATCAATATGACTTTATCAGGTTTACCATGGAGGTTGAGAATAATGGCCGCGTTATTTCGCCCCATGGATGTATTAAGTTAGAATTATTCTTGAAACATCTGAATAATCAATATGACTTTATCAGGTTTACCATGGAGGTTGAGAATAATGGCCGCCTTCCATTCTTTGATGTTCTTCTTTCCAAAAATGATGATGGTTCCATTTCCCATTAAGTATTATGAAAGAAGACTCACACTGAACAATATCTCCATGTTGAGTCCTATTATCATCTCGTGCAAAAATTTGTGGTGTTAAACACCCCTGCCACTCGCGTATTGAGGATTTCTAGCAAGAGTCACCTTAAAGATGAGAAAACCCACTTGATGGATCTCTTCGTAAAGAATGGTCACAAGAAATACCAAGGCATCAAGGCGTTCCAAAAAACTAGCCTTAGTCCTAGACCTAAAAGTGACACTAATGATCTTATCCTCAAGGTTCAACTTCCCTATATTCAAGGAACCACTAATAGTATTGCTCACATCTTAAGAAATAATTGAGTTTCCACCTCCTTCAAACCTTTAAATACCATTCAAGGTATGTTGCAATCTGTTAAGGATCCTCTAGGCCCTTCTAACATGAAGGACATCTACTTAATTTCATGCTCATGTGGTGCTCCCTATGTGGGCAAAATATGAAAATCTGTTAAACAAAGGATTCAAGAGAATACCACTAATATTAAACATTGTCGGTCTTGTTCTTCTGCTCTTACTGAGCATGCTGAGAAAACCACATACCATATTTGCATTGAAGACTTCAGAATCCTAGCTGGGATTGATCACTGTCATCCCATGAAGCTTTAAAAAGCAATTGAAATTGAAAAACACTTTGGCAATTTGAACATGGGTTGAAATATTAGCAGAAACTTGATTCTCGCCCTTTCTTCTAGTTTTACTTACTCTTGAATCATTTTTCTCTCCTTTCTCTTTTTGCTTCTGGTTTTGTTTTTTGTTACTAATTTTCTATTTTATTTTCAAATTAAATTAATAAAATCCTTATATATATATATATATATATATATAATATATATATAAATATATTGTGATTGATTATAGTCAAAGTTTAGGTTTTTTTTTTTTTTTTTTTTTAATAACTATGTAGCATAATTTATTTGATATTTATACTATTTTATTTTATACTTTATATTTTTTGTAATTTTTTTTTTCAATAAATATATATATATATATATATATTATATATATATATATATTCAATAATACATGTTATAATTATTATATTAGGATACTTTATTTTTTAATTAATCTTTATTATTTTATTTTTTATTATTTAATATATAGAATAGTTTTATCTTAATTTATTTTATTATTTTATTTTCTTATTTTTTTTATTATTTATTAATTACATATTTAATTTTCTTATTAACATTTTTGACCTTTTGAAATATTATGGACGTTTGAATTTTGTTTTTTCACATTTGACTTCTTAATATTCAACTAACCTAACAACTAGTTCCCCACATTATTCACCTATTTATCTCCCAACAATTGCTCAAATTTTATATATTTGTCTTGAGGATAAGCCACACTTGACCGCTCAAAATGTTGACCACAAAAACCTAGATGTGAGCAATCCAGAAATGGTAGAACAATATTATTTTAATTTTAATTTTCCAATAGAAAAAACAAATAAAACATATTATGTTGTAAGGATCTACAAATTTTATCAATACAAAATAAAAAAAAAAGTCAAAATATTATGTAATAAACTATAATGTATAATAATGACTAAAAATCATGTTGAAACTACCCCAATGAATTGTTAAAGGAGATTTATTGTAAAACATTTTGGAAATGATGGGCCTTCTTGCCACCTATCCTTTGTGCATGCTACCACCCCTCAGTGCATTAATGGGACCTTGCCTCCCAAGAAGGGTGACAGAGGCCCCTTGACACGTTTTTTGTTTCATCCTTGGTGTGAAGTTTGTTCGCTCCACCATGCTCTCCTCATAGGTAACTGGTTGGTCATCCTATTTCTCCTTCGACACCTCCTCCTGATGTTACCTTTGTTCGCCATGTAGTTTGATCATTGCTTGTTTGCTAGAGTGTGGATGCCTTTGTCTGCCCTGTTAGCTTTCCTTCCTCCCCTAACAAATTTTTTAGATGGAGAGTGATTCGCCCCAAGCTCATCATCTGTGAAGCCTGCCTGACACAATATTATGGTTAATTTTTTTATAACCATATCTTGCAACTTCCCTCCCAGCTCCATTCAAGTCCTTGTGACATCTTGCTTCCTTCATCAACGATGACCCTCTAGCGAGCTCCTTGCTGACACATAGGTGGTGGTTGTGGTGCTTCAAGAAGCTCCAAAGTGAGACTGCATACTAAACCCTTAGCCTACAACTTTCATGAACACACACCTCTAGACGTCTAGGAGGAAATTTGACCCATGGAAGTGGAAATTCAGAAAGAATTCCAAGTCACATTGGATTTAGAGGTCATGGTAGGCATAACCTCTTAGGTTCCTAACACAAGTAATTTTGGAGATCATCAAAATAAATATCTTCATATGGTGGACCTATATTGGCATGTTAAGTTGTTTCCGGGAAATATTCTTGTGGACATGAGACAAACTTAGGTCAACCTTATGCACATATTGAATGAGCTCGAGGATCTAGTTTTGGATGTGAAAGGGAGGCTTGCTATGCTTGAGATGAGATTATTGCTCAACTCTCAAATTCCACCATTGTGCAAGGTTGAGGAGCATCCGATCAACCTTGGATTTCACATATTCCATGGTTTTAGTTTTTGTTTCGCATGCTTACCAACATGGGTTGTTAATTCTCACTTCTAAAGTATATGTCTAGTCATTTTTCCTCATTAACTCAAACATTACAGACTCTAACGATCACCCATTTTGATTCTTGTTGTTGGTTTCCCCCCTGGTGGGGCAACATTATCTCTATGTGCTTTAAAGTTTTGGAATGTTAGTTACGTTTCATCTTAGTTGTTCTAGACTCTATATTATATTGTCTTTGGTTTGGTTTCCAGAGTGGCAGGATGGAGACGGTAAAAATAGTATTATGGATGTAATTATATGATATTTCAATGCAAAATTAGCTTAAAAAAATCATGTTGAAACTATTTATGAAAAGTGATATAAAATCGTTTCTGTTTACAAAAAAATGTAAAAACTATTGATTTATATCTACTTAAAATAATAATAATAAATAAAGTTATTTTTGAAGATAGGTATTTCGTAAATCATAAATTATTCTTATCACTTTCTTATAAAATGATCATCCTTGAATTGTTACAAATACTTGCCATTTTGAGATAAGGTTACAAAACTTATGCATACGTTATGCCTCTTACTTATTATCTAATATTTTTGTCTAATTAATAAAATTATACTTTTGAGGACATTTGGTGAAATTAACATGGTATTAGAGGATGATATGCTAAAATGGATGAATACCTTAGATGTGCTAATTCTCATCGCAATGAGTCTAATGATTCTTTATATTTCAAGGTGCAAGGTCGAAACTTGGTAGTCATTGTTCTTTATGTTAATGACTTAAATCCACATTAAGTGGGTTAAAAAAGGACTTCAAAAATGCTTCAAAATGATTAACTTGGGGTCCTTTCGATAATATATTGGAGTGAGAGCTTACCAATAATCTCATCAAATCTTTCTTAGTGAAACCAAGTATGTAATATAATTATTGAAGAAGTTTGGCTTGGATGATGGCAAACCCTCTCTTACGTCTATGGAGCAAAACTTAAAACTTCCAACGACGAATTCATGTACAATACTAGCTACATACAATTCTTTGGAAATATCATTTACTAAACAAATACTCATCCGTATTTATCATATGAAATCAACATTTTTTCTAGACTTATGTAGGAACCTAAAGAAAGTCACTAGATGTGACAAAAGGGTCCTTAGGAACATTTAAGGTACAAAATATTTTAAACATCTCTATAAGGAGAATGACAACTTTACACTTGTTAAACAAATACTCATCTAGATTTATCATATGCAATCAACATTATTTCCAGACTTATGTAGGAACTTGAAGAAAGTCACTAGTGTGTGACAAAAAGGGTCCTTAGGGACATTCAAGGTACAAAATATTTTAAACCTATCTATAAGAAGAATGACAACTTTACACGTGTTAGATATTCAAATGAATATTTTGCATGTGATATTGATGATAAAACATCAATTTCATGTTATTTCATGAATATGTGTTTAATAGTAGTATCTTGGAGTTGTAAAAAGTAGGCTACGATGGCAAACTATTCAATAGAGGTAGAATACATTTTAGATTGGGAAGCAACATGTGAAATTATCTAGCTATGCAAAATTAGGCGGGATCTTGGTGCTTTTGAAAAAAAACATCAACTACTTTATCGATTGATAATTAGTCAATAATAAAGAGGACTAACAATCCAATATTTTGTTCTAAGACTAAGCATGTGTTACACAGTAATTTGTCACCAACCCCACATCCCCTGATCCTGGATAGAGTTGGTCCCTGAATGACATCTGCTCTTTGTCATATACCAAAATATGTGTCCAAATCTTCCATATTACTCAAGAAGATTGCCTAAGCTAATTAATCCTGAAATTGACCCCTTTTTACCCATGTTTCAAAATCGTCTCAGGTCATCAATATCCTGCCTGTGACGATAGCCCAGAATGAAATAACACCTCGCGACGTCATCTCTAAGTCTCATTGTTTGACCCGTGACGACCCAGATATGGCAAATTAGTTCAAACAGAATACTTCTGGGTGGTTCTGGAGCTGGTTTTTGGGTCAAAGAAGTTCGCCTCTCCTCATTTGAGATGGTGGTTCCGCCTTTTGAGTAACCTCCCATGAGGATGTGGTTCCGCCTTTTGAGTAACCTCCCATGAGGATAAGCTTCCTCTCCCCTCATTTGTGGAAGCTTCTCCTCTTATAAAAGCATCCTCCATGGCTATGATCAGCAGCTAGTTCTTAGCAAGTTAGCAAGTTAGCTAGTTCTTGGTTTGTTGGATTGATAGCTTATAGTTTAGATTGCTGATAGCCTAGCAATAGCTTGTGAGATATGAGAATAGCCTTTCATGTTGTGGATTGATAGTGTGAAATGGTTTTATAAGAAGGAAGTCTTGTTGTGATTTCCTTAGTTTCATACTTGTGCTTTTGGGTGAGCGAGAGTCATCAGTCCTTCTGGGAGACCTTTTAGAGTGAATGCTTATGGAGACATACTGATTGGACCCTTCAAGGAAGCTTGCGACGTCAAGGCATGGTTGTAAGCGTTGTTGTTGTTTATATTAATACAATCAATAGTTATTTCCTATATCATGTACAAAATGTATGTTGATAGCTTATGGTTCCTTGATTCTATAAGTGGATAGTTTGTTGTTGTGCTCTATTATTTGTTTTGTCGTTTTCATATGTTGTTTCGAGTGAATCATTCATTAAGGAGAAGAAAGCAATAGCTGAAGCGACGTGACGAAGACTTCATCAAACACCGGTATAAGGTAGGCCTCTTCAATAATAACAATTTAAGGAATTAGCTATTGTCTTTGTCTTGCTGTGACTAGACCCACTCTAGGGCTAGAAGGGTTGTCTCTGTCCACAAAAGGAACATACCTGTATCACAACATGTTGACACCAAGTATCATTTCATTAAAACACTTATCAACAATGACATCATCAAGCTAGAATATTTTCCATTTAAAGATCAAACTTTAGATTTTTTTCACCAAACCATTAAGTAAAATAAAACTCAATGCATTTAGAGCTAAACAATGTTTGTAAAACCCTTAAGGGGCAACATTAGCCTAATAATCCTAAAGTTCAATTTGATAGGCATTTTCCTATAATAACAATAAATAATGTTATTCTATAAGATAAGTACTTTCTAGTAAACAAATGATCTTTGTCATATTCTTGTCATTATTGGTCCATGTCACATGTCATGTTGAAATTAGGTTGCATAAATTATATAGTACACTATAACTCTCATTTATTATGTGGTTATATTTCTCTAATTGCATTGAGATGTGTAGGTGTAAATGTTTGTAAACATAAACATAAGCATTTAATATTTATTGGTTAGCTCAATTAAAAATAAATAAAATGTTAGAAGTAATATAGAGCCCAATATTGGGGAGATGTTGAAGTGTCCGTAAATGAGTGTAAACATTCAAATCTTGGCTCCATTAGTTATAAAAGGTTAATTACAATTTTACTCCTCCATAAGTGTCGAGGAAAACATAAATAATGGTGGGAAGTAACTCTGGTAAGTTATTTATTTACATCTTATTTCGATCCATTTTTATGGAAATACTTGCCTACATTATGATGGGAAGTAATTGATGGTAATTGTATTATTTACTTGAGTATAAGTTATTTTCAAGGATTTTATTTTTTGATGGTCTCAAGGATAAAAAGTAACTATACAAATATCTAAAAAGCATGCATAAATATTATAGCCATTTTTCTATATGGTTCACAATTCCTAAAGATCAATGACCACTACATCCAAGGAATATTTGTACCAAGCAAATCTATCCGAAAGGATCACTTATTTCCAGCTCAACCACAGAGTCTGAACCCAAGAGTGTCGAGATAATTGAACTCATGGCCTCTCAATAGAAAAGGTGCTTTAATGATAAGGAGTCAACCAACTGAGCTAACCCTTAGGGCTCTAATATTGCAACCATATCCATAAATTATGGCACAAAATATGTAAGGTAGTTATCTTCATGACATTATATTATGCAAAGGGTGCAATAAGACCTTCAAGTTAAGGTCCAATCAAATGTTTGAATATTAGCTTTTTTAATAACATCGAAAAATAAATATTTATTTTTCAAAGCTAAAGAATATAATCTACATTGGTCCAAGTTAAACTAATAACGATCAACAAACAAATTGATTGTTACAGTCATGCCTTAGTAAGGACTAATAATGATTCCATAATCATATTTAAATTTAATTATTAAGCACATAAAAATTTAACACTTGCAATAAACTTACAATATAACCAGATTCTTAACCATGTATATTCACCTCCACATTATCATGGATATTATTAACTGGTAATAGGTTTTGCTACTATACCATGGGTCAATACCATGGCTTATCAATACTAAATTCCCAAAAACCATAATTCATTTCACAATGAAAAATTAAAATGTAAAATATATTAGACCTTACATATATCATTCATTACATAGAGTGACAATTCTCGATCATATGGAGAGAGAGAGAGAGAGAGAGAGAGAGAGAGAGAGAGAGAAGAACGACATAAAGAGATAGATGTAGAGAGGGAGTGACAAGCAAGAGATGGAGAGAGAGTGAGGGAGAGAGAAGAGGAGGGAAGATAGAGAGAAGGGGAGGAGAGAGAGAGGGAGAGAAGGGGAAGAGAGAGAGAGGGAGACAAGGATGGAGGGGGGATAGGGGCATAGAGAGAAGGAGAGAGGGAGGGAGATAATGATAGAGTTGGAGGGTAGAGAGAGAGAGAGACGAGGGAGAGAGATAATGGGCGGTGGGAGAGAAAGAGAGAGAGAGGACTTGAGAGAGAGATGGAGTTGGAGGGGGGAAGAGACATAAGGAAGAACAAAGACAAAGAGATAGATGTGGAAGTGACAAGGGAGAGATTAAGAGAGAGTGAGTGAGAGAGGAAAGGAGGGAAGCAAGAGAGAAGGAGAGGAGAGATATGAGAGAAGGAAAAGAGAGAGAGAGAGAGGGAAACATAAAGATGGAGGGAGGGAGAGAAGGAGATATGGAGAGAGATAGTGATGGAGTTGGAGGGCAAAGAGAGAGACGGGGGGGTGGGGGGGGGGGAAGGAGGGAGATGGGAGAGAAAGGGAGAGAGGGGAAGGAAAAGAGGGAGGGACTAGAGAGAGGGAAGGAGAGGAGGGAGGGAGAGATATGGAATTGGAGGGGAGGAGAGAGGGTGGATAGAAGAAGGCATAAAGAGATAACGGTGGAGAGAAAGATGATGACAAGGGAGAGATGGAGAGAGAGTGAGGGAGAGAAGGGGAAGAGAGAGAGAGATAGATATATACAGAGAGAGAGAGAGAGATAGATAGATAGGTATAGAGAGAGAGTGTGTATGTTTGGGGGGTGGGATAAAGAGACAAAGAAGGAGAGAGGAAGGGAGATATGGATATAGATGGAGTGGGGAGAGAGGGAAGGAGAGAGACACAAATAAGGAGAGATGGAGGGAGATATAAATGTAGATGATGGGTGAAGAGAGAGGGAAGAAGAGAGAGACATAGAGAGGGAAAGGGAAGAAGAGAGAGACATAGAGAGGGAGGGAGATAGACATAAAGATGGAGGAGAGGGAAAGACAGAAGAAAAAAGAGACACATACCAATATTATATAGTATTATATAATATTGAACATTATTAACCATAGAGAAAGAGGAAGTAAGACTTTTGCAAATGGAAAAGAAGTTGGATTTTAAAAAATCATGAATATATTGTTTTTCATTGAAATAGATGCATTGGTTTCAATGTAGATGTTGATTCCCAATCCTATTTGATTGATTGCATTGAATGAATTGATTTCAGTGTAGTTGTTGATTTCTTATTTGGCTTCTTGCACTAGATACATTGATTTTAGTGTAGATGTTGATTTCTAAACCTATTTGATTGCTTGCACTAGATGCACTGATTTTAATGCAGATGTTGATTTGTAATCCTATTTTATTGCTTGTACTAGATGCACTTATTTCAATGTATACGTTACTCTCTTATCCTATTTGAATGCTTGCATTAGATGCATTGATTTCAATGTAGATATTGATTTCTGATTTCATGTAACTAGATGTATGATGTACATTAATTTCAATGTAATTAGATTAATAATGTGCATTGATTTTTGTATAAGCACAATTTTTTTTAATTGACGACATGCATTGATTTATGTGTTACGGTAATTAAACCATAAACAAAATACTCGAATTTTCATCTTAAATAAATTGTTCACTCACCTAAAATGTTTGCTTCTTGAAACTGTTGTTGGTGCACAGATTGTTCCCACATAAAAACAATTGAGCACACATTCACTGAGGACTGTAAGGTCCTCCCTCTCTAGGTGTAACTGTTGATCCTCAAAACACCACAAGGTGTATCCCTGTAATATATTTGTCGAATTTTCAATATGAAAATAAGTAAAAGATCAGATATGAGTGTTTCAGTCGTAGTAGGTGATAGTGGCATTCACACGTGAAAAGAAATCATTTAACGATATATAATTATGAAGGCAAATTCCGGACGAGCAGGACAATGATAATAAAATATGGTGATAATGAAAACATGGGATTAAAAGAGTGTAACTATAAAACTAAAGACAAATAAAATTTGTGGTTTTAATACAAGGCCACACTCCTGTTATACTGAAGCATGTGTATCAGGTACATGCATGCTCGTTCTATTCTATGATAAATAACAATTAATATTATATATCGAGATTGATACTTAAACAAGAATGGAACAAAGAGATTTTAGAGGGCATCATACACTATAAGAAAGATGGAAAGTATCAACATAACAACAAAACATCCAAAGTTGCAATCGTTGAAAAACATGAATTATATGACAAAAGACTAACATTCAATTGCAAATAATCCAAGACAATTCATTGAGTAATTGTGTTGATAATATTTATACCATAACACAAAGGTAAAGAATTAAAGAATAAATGGGATCAAGCCCCAGATTTAATTGGCAGTAATTGCAAGTCAGATTAACACATGAAACATTAACTAAAAATAAAAATCGCCAAGAATAGTCTTCAGAATTAATAATGAAAGTTGTGTATCATGTACAAGCAGTTTCCAATATCGATTCAATTTCTTCCACACTGTCAACAACCCCTCCATAATGGGAAATAAGGTTCTTAAATAGTAGATGTTACGATAACTGTTAAAATAATTGTTTTCAACCATAAACATGGAAATAAAATAATTAAAATAAAAAGACACGATAACGAAATAATTTAGATATGATGTCGCCTTCATGGCTTGGATGACTTGGACTTTTTGATAGGCCCTAAGGAAGATAATGCATGTGCTTCATGCATTTTTCTAGTTGGTGCTTGGGTAGTAATGAGAGGTATCTCGTTCCAGTCTTTCGGTTGATCAATAATTGATTGCATAGGTTGGACTGACTCGACTACCTGAGATGATGAGGCAAGATACTGCACTATCACATTGTGTCTGAGCCGACTTGTTACTTTAACCAATTTGTCCCAATTAGCAACTGACATCCAAGGTACACCCTTGAATTTCATGATCGCCACCACCAGTCGAGATCTGATTTGGTATTTAGGGGCAGGGAGGCTCTGCTTGATTCTTCTCATCCCGACTAAAATAGTAAAATCCATACAGAGTGAATTGACAACAATGGTAGAGGAAACTAACTCCTCTCTTAACATGGCTAAACAACCTAGATCTTGCTATGTTGTCTTTAATTTATCAGAGAACCTTTGCTAGGAGATCACTCAATTCTCTTCGTTCCACGACGAGGGTACTCCAAATCTTCCCAAATAATTCCATTCTCTCTAATCGCCAGTAACTGTTTGACAACCTTTTTCCGTTCTTCTTCTTTAAGCTGTATGGCAATCTCCATTTCTTGATGGAAACACTCGACTTCTTTTCTTTTTAATGCTTGTATCAGGACATGGGGATCTTGGTCTGGGATCTTCAGGATTCCCTATAGAGTTCTTATTTGTTTATCCTTTTCTTCAAGTAATTTTTTCAAGGGTGCAGTGTCTTTAGGATGCCCAGATTGTCAAATGACAATCTCTTCCAGTTCCTTGATTCGATTTGCTTTAGTATGCAGAGCCACACGGTTGTATTGAAATGTTCGAAAACCTTTTCCAACATAGCTTGCATCTTCATGTTCCCTGTTGTAGAGTCGAGGAGTCTGTGAGCCATTATCTCACCCCCTTGTCTGTGTAAATTAATCACATCCATGTCCTACACTTTGCCCAAGTTTATGGCCAGAGAAGATGTTCTAGATCCAACCGCTTGTTGGTTGTCTCATGTCTCAGGTTGCAACACCGTAAGATTCAAGGTTTTCATATCAAAGTTAGTCATTTATATGAAGCAGGGCCCACTCACAGGTAGCATCTCCTGGAGCGTTGAGGTGTCCACTAACGGGGACTGTTCGGGAACAGTGGTCAGCAGACCTTGTTCCTTTCTTCTTCTTGGTAAATGCATGTTGGATATCCAGGGCTTGAGCTCCAGAATCTTTCAGTCGTATCTCCCTTAAGGTTTATCTAATTTTGGTGTCCAATTGCTCGATCTGCCGATCAGAATCGTCTGTTTCGACATTAGTCTCTTTTGGTATGACACGTTGAACAAGCCTGAACTAAGTTAATTCGTTGGCCTTTCGCTTTCTTAGGGGGAGAATAACACATGAAACCGAAGTTTCTGCTTTTGCTACTAGTTCCTGAACCAGTGAATGGTCAGAATCAGTTGGTACAAACGTGTCAGTCATTGTAGCGGATGGTACTGATTGTGAATCTTCTTCCTATTGTATGGGAAAATTTGCTACCTTCTCCAATTCAGGTATGCTTTCATGCACATAAGCTGATAGTCCGACTTGTTTCTTAAGTTGGGAAATAATGTCGAGCAGGTCATATCACCAATAGTCATCTTGCATAAAACCAAAGGTAAACATTTCTTTTTCCAAGGCATCAACTGCATTTTTATTTCTAGCAATTAGAGGAGATATAACATAGGGGTAAATGAACAATGCACCTTTCCTTTTAGACACAAAATGACACTCATTTAACACAATTCTTTGTCTTAATACCTCATAAGAAAATACTAGAGACGTTACATACTTGGGAAGCCGAGTCAGTTTATTATCAAACACATACAACTTGATCATAGTATAATCTGGGAATAAAAACCAGCTACCAATACTCTCTTGTTTGGTCAGTCTTAACACTTTAGACTGCTCATCTGAGATTCGACTCACTTTGGATTCAATACTTTTAACCCTTAAAGGATAAGTGAAATAGTGAATGTATTGAGAATAAGCCAAAGGGACTCACTGGGGATATTTGACATCAAACCAATAGAAAAATTCCTTTTCTTTGTCTTTGGCATCTGCGTTATTTAATAGAAGTCTAGAAGCAAGGAAGTATGTAGGATAATTATATAAAATCAAATGGAAAAGATATGAGCAATGCAGACACGAGCAGAAAGGAAGGATGGTAGATAAATCAAGAATGAGGTTGAGAGTTAGATACTTAGGAAAATTAATGGTTTACTGGTCAGGCTTAAGCACAACGAGACAAATTGCTAGGAAGAGAGATTCGTTGATCTTGGAATCATCCGCGAGACTGAAAAGGGCTGAGAAGAGAGATGTTAAAGTCTGGTGAAAGGGTTTTAGTAAAGTAGTTTGGATGGGGAAATCCAGTTTTAGCTCGGGGTCAGGGTTTTCAAAAATGGTTCTAAGGAATTCGAGCTTCTCCTCCTCAACCCACGCAATGAATTGTTTTTCTAAACCCCTGTCCCATATGTCTATTCCTTGAGATGGTATTCCAAGCATTTCTGTAATCATATTTTCATCAACCTTTAAAAACACAGAATGACTATGCTTATAGTATATCGCCTGTTGCTTAGGTTCCCAGTTTTTAGCTAATAATAATATAGAATCCGGGTCGAAGTGTATCGACGGGAGTACTACATGCACGACTCCGTTCTTAAGCAAGAAATGGTCATCAACTGAAGTACCTGTTGATGAGGAGAGGGTCCTCTTTAAGTTAAGAATATCAGTGAGGCACAACTTGGTGTCCTACACTCCCACCAACTCATTTACTAGGGGTTATTTCCCCACCATCTTGGCCATAATGGCTTCAATTGAACAAGATTACTATTGCAGCCAAAGAGGGGAGGAGAAATAATCACTTATAGGTGAATAAATTTGAATTCAAAGTGGGTGCGGTAGCCTTGCAGTTTCGACGAAACCATGGATGAATTCGAGCAGATAGCACGAAAAGAGTGAAAAAGAGTGGAATGGAAAAAGATGGCAATGTTTAGACTTAATACTGGCTTAAGACGTGCATTAATGTAGTAGACATGTGGAAGATTTCCATAGGACAGGCCACCAACCACGACAAGTAGGACCCGCTCATCGCATGAAATAAAAGTGTTGAGATACCTCGGGGGCACTTCTTAGTTCAGATTATGGTACACATGGACAGAGGGAGTGAAGCTTCAAGGCTTTAGCGATGTAGATTGGGTAGGGAGTCCATCCGACAAAAAGAACACATCAGGAGGGATCTTCAGTATTGGGTCAGTGGCGGTTTCTTGTACAACAGGTAACAAAGATAAGTTGCACTCAGTTTGGCAGAGGCAGAGTACATGGTTGCGAGTCAGGTAGCTTGTGAGGCCATCTAGATGAGGAAGATCTTGATTGGTTTGTTTGGTCATCAGATGGATCCAACTATGATTTAGTACGATAATCAGAGTTGTATCAAACTCTCTGAAAAATCCAGTTTTTCATGATCGGTCCAAGCATATTGATATTTGATATCATCGTCTCAGAGATTGTGTATTGAGGTGGATTATGTTGTTAGAGTACATTCCCATGGAGGAGCAAAATGCTGACATTTTGAAAAAGGCATTGTCAAGATGTAAATTCGAGTTTCACAAAGACAAGATTGGGGTAGCTGATAATCCCACGGAGGAGCAAGATGCTGACATTTTGAAAAAGGCATTGTTAAGATGTAAACTCGAGTTTCACAGAGATAAGATCGGGGTAGTTGATAATCCCTTTCTTGTTGAAAGGGAGTGTTTGTAGAAAATCCTGTAGATTCACAAGCTCATGCAATTTATTAAAGCACAGGGCAAGAATCTACTTCTACTATCGACCAGTGGAAGCTAATAAATCGATGAAAACAATAATTGAGAATAGGAAGATAATCAAAGACACATAACACAATATTTATCCGGGGAAAGCCACAACTCAAAACCCCTACTATCTATATTGCATATATCAGAAATCCAAGATGATAATACAATGCTTGTTCTCACAAGAACAATCCCAGCACTCAGTATGATCAATCTCCCAGCTCACAAGCAAGCTCAAGCCAAACCTTAACCTCTTCTTCTTCTCTCCAAGCCACAACTCAAAACCCCTACTATCTATATTGCATATATCAGAAATCCAAGATGATAATACAATGCTTGTTCTCACAAGAACAATCCCAGCACTCAGTATGATCAATCTCCCAGCTCACAAGCAAGCTCAAGCCAAACCTTAACCTCTTCTTCTTCTCTCCAAGCCGCTATTTCCTTGCGCAATTCCTATGGTTGATTAACCCATATTAAAAGAAATCAGTGCATCCAAAACTATGCAATCCCTTCTAGGTTTAGTTCCTGATTGCATGCACCATCTGTACAACTCCGAAAATTATACAACTGATAGTACATTGTCCCTGCACTCTAGTCTCAACTGGATCTTTCTTAGATTCGACATGCATGAGTTTCTGATGACATAATCTTCAGTTAACTGGAGTAGCACTAGTTAATGCATTAGTGCACCGACTGACCGTTAAATCACTATTAGTTACTCAAACAATTGGGAACTAATTTAACTTAACTCAGTAAATTGAGTTATCCAATTACAACTCACAATTAACTCATCCAGGACCCCTACAATATAGGGAGAACATATACATGACTTCAGAAAGACTTCCAACTCAAAATTCCTAAGCCAATTAAGTTAATTAAACTTAATTAACTATTTACAAGTTGATATGAGAATAGAATTTGATTTTAATTCTTGGTTTAATTCAAGTACAAATTAAACTGGAAATTTTTTATTCTATTTTTATCATTTCTTGTTGCTATTTTCCACAGTGCTAAGAAATGGCAACAAGAAATTCCACTTTAATTTGTCCTTGAATTAAACTGAGAATTAAAATCCAATTCTATTCTCAGAGCAACTTGTAAATAATTAATTAAGTTTAATTAACTTAATTAGCTTAGGAATTTCGAGTTGGAAGTCTTTTTGTAGTCATGTATATGTTCTCCCTAAGTTTTAGGGGTCCAATATGAGTTTAAATTGAGTTGGAAATTAGATTACTCAGTTTACTACGTTATGTTCACTTAAATTAGTTCTAACTATTTTTGGAACTAATAGAGGGCTAACAGTCATTTGGTGCACTAATGCATCCACTAGTGCTACACCAATTAAATGAATATTTCCTCATGAGAAACTCATACATGTCAGTTTAGAGAAAGACCCAGTTGAGACTAGAGTGCAGGGACAATGTACTATCAGTTGTATGATTTACTGAGTTGTATAGATCATGCATGCAATTAGGAACTGAACCTTGTTTGGATTGTGTAGTTTTGGATGCATTGGATTCCCATTAATATGGGCTATTCAGCCATAGGAATTGTGCAAGGAAATAGGGGCTTGGAGAGCAGCAAAAGAGGCTACAAATTGGCCTGAGCTTGGTTGTGAGCAAGGCGATTGGTCATACTGAGTGTTGGGATTGTTCTTGTGAGAACTGTTATCACTCGAGGAAGCTCTCCTAGGTTGTAGCTTGGATATTCCTAGTAACATATAATCTTCAATATTATTCTTTGAACTATTGGAATGGATGATGGTTTGGATCAAGTGAGATGACTGTTTCAACTATGTTTTCACTCAAGACATGCATGAACACCCTCAGCTTTACAAGGCTTTAGACCACTAATGCTCAATAGTTTATAGATTCAATGGATAGATGCAGAACACTGACTGTACCAGCATATTCATACATAAACACATATGAATGGCTAGCTACAAGAAGTAAATGAAACTTGCAGATCTAATTTATCAATGCAGAGATAAGATGACAATTATCTGGCATTAGACACAAAAGAAAACATCAATAACCTATTCAAGTGCAAGCTTAGAACCAAGGAGAAAATGGAAATTGAACATGTAACAACAAAAGAAGCTTATATTAGTAGAATGAAGATGAGAAGCTTTAGGAGCAGAGTCTCCACAGTCTCCAAAATTTGAACCCTTCATACATCTAACTTTGAGCCATTTAAAGGCCTTTTTTACAATGCTCCTGAGCTCTCAAAGGCTCGGAGTGTCTCAATCTATCCTCTTTGTCTTTAACGACTTCATGCCCTGACTAGGCACGCATGGGCTCAGAGGTTTCTTCTCTAACAGCAGAGGTGCACTAACGAGTGGACAAATTTATTTGCGAGAAGGCCCAAGAGCCATCAGATTGCGGGGGTATCCGATGGTCTAGATACATCAGAAAAAGTAAGGCATTTATTGTGTGCGCGGTTGGAGTGCAACCTCGTCTTTAGAGCTTAATTAAATTAGTTCTAAGGGTGATTAGGCCGAGAAAATGCAGAATATTTAAACATGTCAGGAATTTAAAATACGTTATTCACCACACGGTTTGAAAATATCAGCGTGACAATGGACCGTCGATCTGCAACCAACACCATATCCACTCCTCTATCTTGTTCGATCGTTAAGGAGATCAATACCTAACTTATAAAGGTTATCAAATCATATTATTTAAAATTTTGATGGGGGGGTGGGGGGGTTTCCCCAACATTGGCTCGATCTAGGGATGGCCTTCCCTCGCGGGAGGCCAAGAACGTGGGCCAGCGGCCTTATCCATTGGGCTATGGAGTCAGGGCTAAACAACGGTGACGATCACTCAAATAGACCCCTACGTGCTGATACGTCACGAGGGAAGATATCCATGATGCGATGGGTTAAAGGTGGACGCTTAATGCAGAGGTGACAAGAGTTAATTAAAGGATAAACTAACACCATTAGAGTAAATGTAATTATCCGCCCGACTATTTGAGATTTGAAAAGCTGAGTGCGACGAGGAAGGACAAGAGCCATGTCTGGTGCAGGTAATAGCCATTCAGGACACAGGGAGAACTTACATTCTAAAATGGAACTACTACGTTTAGTGACAAATTTGGAAGAGTGCCTAACATCAATTGAAGTACAACTGAGCATGCTACCAAGGATATACGAGGGGGTGGAAAGTATTCATCCACGCTATGCGGTAGGAAGCACTCACCAGGCTGGTTTGTCAAAGCCGAAGATTGATATCATCCAAGTTTTAAAGAAGTAGTGAATAGAATAAAAAGAAAACAAAAACTTGTACATATAAAACTACTTAAAGCAGATAATGATTAATACAATATAAAGAAATAATACAATATGAACTTACACAATATCTGAGGCTCAATGAATGTGCACTTCTATAGCGAACTTCAGGCTCTGATGGGTTGTCATCGTCTAGGAGCATTAGGGTTTGGCTGAGCGCGTTCATCTTCCTGCGCTAAGACTTCCCAATTTTGGCATAGTTCCTGATGTGTTTATGAAACCTACAACGACAATTTGTATAAACCATTAAGTACACTTCGTTGATCAGCCAAACAAAATAAAATATGTGGTTGAACAAGGTTAGAATTAGTCATCCACAGATTAGATTAATAACTACCTGGCAATAGTGCCAAAAGAATGTTGGTGCACAAATTATTCCCACATAAAAACAATTGAGCACACATTCACTGAGGACTATAAGGTCCTGCTTCTCTAGGTGTAACTATTGATCCTCAACAAACCACAGGGGGTATCCCTGTAATATATTTGTCAAATCTTCAATACACAAACAAGTAAAAGATCAAATATGAGTGTTTCAGTCATAGTAGGTGATAATGGTATTCATAGGTGAAAATAAATCATTTAACAATATATAATTATGAAGGAAAATTCTCGACAAGCGGGACAATGATAATGAAATATGGCGATAATAAAAAGATGGGATTAAAAGAGTGTAACTATAAAACCGAAGACAAATAAAAACTGTGGTTTTAATACAAGACCACACTCTTGTTGTACTGAAGCAAGTGTAGCAGGTACAGGCATGCTCATTCTATTCTATGATAAATAACAGTGAATATTGTATATCGGTACTGATACTTAAACAAGAATGGAACGAAGATATTTTAGAGGGAAACATACACTATAAGAAACATGGAAAAGTATCAGCATAACAACAAAACATCCAAAGTTGCAATACTTGTAAAACATGAATTATATGATGAAAGACTAACATTCAATCATGAATAATCCATGACAATTCATTCAATAATTGTGTTGATAATATTTATACGTAACATAAAGCTAAAGAATTAAAGCATAAATGGGGTCAAGCCACATATTTAATTAGTAGTAATTGCAACTCAGATTAACACATGAAACATTAACTAAAAAGAAAAATCGCCAGGAACAGTCTTCATAATTAATAATGAACGTTGTGTATCGTGTACACGCAGTTTCCAATATCGGTCCAATTTCTTTCACACTGTCAACAACCCCCCCATAATGGGAAATAGGGTTCTTAAATAGTAAACATCATGATAATTGTTAAAATAACCGTTTTCAACCATAAACATGGAAATAAAATAATTAAAATAAAACAAGACACAATAACGAAATAATTTAGATATGATGCAGCCTTTGCGGCTTCGATGACTTGTACTTTTTGGTAGGCCCTGAGGAAGATAGTGCGTGTGCTTCATGAATTTTTCTAGTTGGTGCCTAGGTAGTAATGAGAGGTATCTTGTTCCAGTCTTTCGGTTGATCAGTAACTAATTGTATAGGTGGGGCTGACTTGACTACTTGAGATGATGAGGCAAATTGCTGCACTATGACATTGCGTATGAGCCGACTTCTTACTTTAACCAATTTGTCCCAATTAGCAACTGACATCCAAGGTACACTCTTGAATTTCATGATCACCACCACCAGTCGAGATTAAATTTGGTATTTAGCGGTAGGGAGGCTCTGCTTGATCCATACAAAGTGCATTGACATAAAATAGTAAAATCCATACAGAGTGCATTGACAACAGTAGTAGAGGAAACAGACTCCTCTCTTAACATGACTAAACAACCTAGATCTTGCTTTGTTGTCTTTAATTGATCATAGAACCTTTGCTAGGAGATCATCTAGTTCTCTTCATTCTAGAATGAGGATACTCCAAATCTTCCCAAATAATTCCATTCTCTCCCAAAATTGTTTATCTTCTTAATCACTTTATTAAATTCATCTCGCATGGCTTGCATGGCGATATGTTTCTCTTTCATCATATATAAAGAGACGATATAATTGTCCCTGGGTGGTAGTTCGAGTTTTGTTAAAGGTGATTCTTCCAAGGTGTTGACCAAATCAATAATACCATTAAGATCCTCCATTCTTTTCTCTAGCACCTCAGCTATAGACCTTGCTTCTAGGCTGGCATTCTGTATAAGTCCTTTTTCACATTAGGCATAGATTGCAGTTATTTCCCGCCATACCTGTCTCCATATTTCTTCCTTTGATTCTATTAGTGCTTTCTTCCTGGTGACTGTAACACGAGCGACTTCCTCGAGATTCTTTTTCTAATTGATTCTGTCTCTAAGGATAGCTTGGATCTGCTCTATCTCTTGGTTTTTTTACCCCACAACTATCTTTGCCCTATTTTCAGCTCTGGCGATTTCCCCTTTCGCCGCTTGTAACTCCTGTTCTAGCTGAGTGATTTTAATATGTAATAATTTAGGATCCTTTGATTCAGTCCTCTGGGCAGAGTCCAAAGATTTATTGATTGTGGCTTTATAGTCCTTGAGGAGCTTCAAGTGATGTTCCTCTTTCTCCTTGAATTATTCTCCGATCACTCGTAATTGTTCGACAACCTTTTTACATTCTTCTTCTTTAAGCCGTATGACAGTCTCCATTTCTTGATGGCAACGCTTGACTTCTTCTTTTCTTTTGAATGCTTGTATCATGACACGGGGATCGTGGTATAGGATCTTCAAGATTCCCTGTAGAGATCTTATTTGTTTATCCTTTTCTTCAAGTAATTTTTTCAAGGTGGCAGTGTCTTTAGGATGCCTAGATTGTTGAACGACAATCTCTTCCAGTTCCTTGATTCGATTTGCTTTAGTATACAAGGCCACACAGGTTGTATTCAACTGTTCGAAAACCTTTTCCAAAATAGCTAGCATCATTCATGTTCCCTACTGTAGAGTCGAGGAGTCTGCAAGCCGCTATCTCATCCGCTTGTCTGTGCAAATTAATCAAATCCATGTCCGACACTTTGCCCAAGTTTATGGCTAGAGAAGATGTTCCAGATCCAACCACTTGTTGGTTGTCTCCTATCTCAGGTTGCAACACGATAAGATTCAAGGTCTTTGTCTCGAATTTAGTCATTGATATGAAGCGGGGACCACTCACAGGTAGCATCTCCTAGAGCGTTGAGGTGTCCACTGATAAGGATTGTTCAGGAACAATGGTCAGTTCCTTGCCAAACATTGTTCGTTTCTTTTGCTTGGTAAATACGTGTTGGATATGAAGCGAGGATCACTCATAGGTAGCATCTCCTAGAGCGTTGAGGTATCCACTGATAAGGATTGTTCAGGAACAGTGGTCAGTTCCTTGCCAAACATTGTTCCTTTCTTCTGCTTGGAAAATACGTGTTGGAGATCCAGGGCTTGAACTCCAGAATTTTTCGGTTGTATCTCCCTCAAGGTTTTTCTAATTTCGGTGTCCAATTGCTTGATCTGTTGATCAAAATCGTCTGTTTCCGCATCTGTCTCTTTTGGTCTAACACGCCAAACAAGCCTAAACTGAGTTAATTCATCGACCTTTCGCTTGCTTAGGGGGAGAGTAGCACATGAAACTGAATTTTCTGCTTCTGCTGCTAGTTCTTGAACCAGTGAATGGTCAAAATCAGTGGGTACAAATGTGTTAGTCATCGTAGCGGATGGTACTAATTGCAAATATTCTTCCGACAATATGGGAAAATTCGCCACCTTCTCCAATTCAGGTATGCTTTCATGCACATAAGCCGATAATCCGACTTGTTAAAAACATAAGCGGGTCTGCTTTCATGTTAAAAACATAAAAATATTAACTTTTTCAATAAATTAAAGTTTTTCATGTTAACACTTTTTTTTTTTTTTTTTTTTTTTTTTTTTTTCACTGGAAAAATCCGTAATTTTCATTAGTATAGAGAAAATTACATATTGTAAATGTTGTTGCATATGCTGTAATCTGAGTCTAACATGGGGGACTCTGAGCTCCCAAAGAGAAGTGTAATAGGTGACGGAGGGTAATGAGTTCCGCGAAATTGTTGGTGCCAGCTCCTAATCCCATCTTTACTTTGTAAAAATGACATTCATTTATGAACAAAATGAAGCCACCTCCACAACCCTGTTGATTTGCAGCCCCATCAAAGAAGGCCCAGGGGGTAGCTTTGTCAATGCAGGGAGGTGGGTGAGTGTTGCACTCTCTAGGAGGTATAGGTTCCGGCAATTCATGATGTGCAGAGATTATTTCAGCCTCAATGTGTGGCCAACACATGGGTTTGTCATAAAAAATGAATCGGTTGCGTGCCTGCCAGACAGACCAGCTGACAAGCAAGGGAAGGCACTGGAGTTTTGATCCCTTGTGTCTACCAGACCAATCCTCCCATGCCCTGCTAAGATCATTGCTAGTCCATGACCCCACGAACCCGATAGATGAGGATATGCTCCGCCAAAGATCTTGAGTTGTGGTGCATAGTAAGAAGAGATGTTCCATGGATTCTGATTCTCATTTACACAGTATGCACTAGGTGGCCCAAAAATAGCTCTGTGAGTAAGATGTTCCCCTGTGGGCACTATGTCTTTTAAAATGCACCAGAAGAAAAGTCTAGTGCGCGGGGGTGCCGTAAGCTTCCAAATGTGATGCCACCAATTCAATGTCTGTTCTGGTTGCTTGTGATGTATCAGTGAGCTATAGCCTGAATTTGGGGAATAAATTCTATTCTCTACCAGAGACCAAACTAATTCATCAGGTCCCTCTTTTATCCTAATGTGGGATTCCAATAGTGCTTGGATATATTCGTTCCATTCCTGGTGCCATCGAGGGGGAAGGTCGATGTGCTGTGCCGATTTCCAAGCTTGTGAAAATATATTCGAATTTTGTTGGTCTGCAATGTGCGCGAAAACCTTGATCTCATGTGCATGTAGATATGTGATGAGGTCTCTGGGTAGTAGGTGTCTTCCTCCACAACCAATCCACGGATCCAACCTAATCCTTCCCAAGGAGCCATCGTTAATACGCCATACCAGATTGTCTCTTATATGGGGGAGGGAGTTGAGCAATGCCTTCCATACAGATGAACTGCCCATCGACGGCCATGTGGGACGACGGGCCCAGTCCAGCATGTTCTGTGGCTAGATATATTTATCGTATGAGATGTGAGTCCATAGATTCTGGCCTGTCAACAAGGTCCAACCCATTTTAACAGCTAAGGCTTGGGCAAAGAGGGGGAGGTCTTTCAGTCCCCATCCTCCCCATTTCTTTGGCAATGCAATTTTTTGCCAGCTGATCCATGCAAATAATATTTTATCTTGATTCCCGTTCCAGAGATATCTGTTGCATAATTGCTTCAATCAGGATAGAATATTCCTGGGAATCCATGCTAGTGCCATCTAGTAAACCGGTGTAGCTTCCAGGACCGATTTGATAAGCACCAATCTGCCTGCCCTGGATAAATATCTATGACTCCAGATGGATAGTTTCTTCTCCAGTTTTGTGACCAGCTAGACCCAATATACGATTCTGTGGCATGTAGGTTTTAGCCAATATCCCTGATATTTGAGACCTCTATCCAGGGGGTGGATACTATAAGGAAAGACCTGGTGAGCAAATTGAGATTCAAGAGCAGAGGTACAAGAAAAGGTTATGGTGGATTTGGATTGGTTGGCAAGCATTCCAGTAGCGGACGAGAAGAGGAGGAGAATCTTGGAAAAAGATCTGGTGTCCCGAATGCTGCCATCAAGCAAAATAAGCACATCGTCCACAAATAGGAGATGTGTGAGGAAACAGTCCTCAATGATCTTGAGGCCACAGATATCTCCATCCCTTTTAGCATATGCAATCAAACGACTTAAACCCTCCATGACAATAAGAAATAGAAGTGGAGATAGAGGGCAGCCTTGTCTAAGCCCTCTTTCAGAGTGAAAGAAGTGAGAGGCCAAGCTATTGATGAGGACACTGAAGGAGGGAGTGGTAATGTAGGCCATAATCCAAGTGATGTAATTGTGAGGGAAGCCCAAATGAATCAACAACATCTTAATATAAATCCAGCTGACCTGGTCAAATGCTTTGGACAATCAATCTTGAGAATGATGCTTTTTAGGCGCTTGGTCCAGATGGAGTGGATGGCTTCCTGTGCCGATCCAATGGCTTCATGGATTTGTCTGGATTCAAGGAAGGCGAATTGTTGAGGAGCAATATGCCTGGAGAGGATCAGCCTGAGTTGATTTGCAATTATCTTAGAAATAATCTTATATAGACATTTGCATAAGGAAATAGGCCTATAATCATCAAAAGAGGATGGGGAATCAGACTTTGGAATGAGGGCGATGAAGGTCGAATTGATGACATGGTATAGGGAACCTGAAGTTCTGCTCTCCTCCACGACATTCAATAGGTCCTGCCCTAGCAACTCATAAAATTCCAAGTATAATTCAATGGTCCAGCCATCCGGGCCTGGACTCTTATCTTTTTTGAACCATTTTAACGTGCCTTCGAGTTCACCGGAGTTGACTGGTGCAAGGAGATCTTCTGCATCATCCTCATTGACAAACCTTGGAAAGTGTCCCGCCACATTTATAATATCAGGAAGATTTGCTTCGCGAGGACATTTGTAAAGGTTTTTGAAATGTGAAGTACCAAGGTGGGCTAGCTTGTTGAAGGTATCGACACAACCTCCCTCAGGCATAGGAAGATTCCAGATGGTGTTAGAACCTTTCGTCCCTTGGCATAACTTTGAAAGAACCTCGTATTGTCGTCCCCAACTTTTAACCTTATATATCTGCTTCTCAACCTTTGAGATTCCTCACACTCCTTCAGGATGTTGGCCTTCTGCTTTTCAAGCTCAATTAGTCTGTTCTTTGCCTCTGCAAAGATGAATCCCAAACTTCGCTCATCAAGTAAAGTGCTCATCTTAGCTTCAATATTGGTGAGCTGTGAGGTTTCCCGTGAGTGTTTCTCCCTAGCCCAATTAATAGAGAGGTGTTTAATCTCAGAGAGATTATTGCAAAAACCTTTTGAGGACTCTGCTTGGTTAATAGGGTTTGTAGTCCAGAAGTCAGAAACTATATTGATGTATGCAAGGTCACTCAGCCAAACATGGTTGAATTTGAATGGGGCTTTCGGCTTTTTGAAAGGCCCTTAGATTTCCAGATAAATTGGGGCGTGATCCGATACACCTCCCGAACCCACCCATTGTTTGTAGTGATGCAGCTGCTGTAGGAGTGGTCCTTTCATTAAGAATCTGTCAAGTCTACGAGCCAAGGCTGCATCACCCACCCTTCTGTTCCTCCAGGTGGGCAGCGGCTTGTGCATGGGGACATCTATAAAATTGGTCTGTTCCAGCAGATTGATCATATGGTCAGTGATGGCATCAATTTGAGCCGCAGACCCCCATGATTCTTTGAATCCCAATGAAAAATTTAGATCCCCTCCGATTATAGTATGATCTGAGTCCAGAAGGGATAGGTTTAGAAAACACTGCCAAAATTGTTCCCTGTGATGATATGGTCCATACACATTCACAATCCTGAGGATCATACCAAGCTCAGCAGAGAAAATATCCAGTCCCAAATATTCCGCTCCCCCCCATGATGCATCAACCCGAATGGTTCGAGGGTTGTATCCAATAGCCAGACCCCCAGACCTCCCTGCAACATCTAGGGCAACAAATGTCCAGCTCGGGATCATAGATTGAAGAGAGTGGGAGATTTGATCAGCCATACCCAGAGTTACTTGGAGCATAATAATGTCAATCGGTTTGGTCTCAATGAGCCTCCTCAAGGCTAGTTTCTTAGAGGCACTAGCCAAACCTCTGCAATTAAAAGACAAGCACTTCATGGAGGGACACTGCGTGGGGTATGTCCTGCTCTAAGGACCCCATAAATAGTGGATTGGCGACCAGAAGCGACCTCCGCCCCAGCCCTCCTAATTGCTTTGGAGAGATCTGACTTCCTACCCCTGGATGAAAGGGGGATGGCATTAGGCATCATAAGACCTAGACCAGTCTGGCTGTCCTGGAAATCCTTGGTGTGGGACCTGGAGCGAAGGAAATAATTATGAGGGGGTGACAGCCCTAAGGATGACAGCGTTACAGAAGAAGTGGAGGGAGCGGGCATTGAGGGGGCCGAAGTGACAATGAGAGGAGGGGTAGGCATGATACAATGTGCCATTGAAGTCTGAATCGATGAGACTGCCACATAAGAGGAAAAATCAAAAGATGAGAGAGGTGGCTTCATGGAGATACCCGAAGCAATTGCGACTTCCGCGACAGATCGGGCTCTGGTCTGTGGCGGCGAAGACTGTCTGAATCCTCTATCCACTGACTTGGATGTTGGAAAGATAACTGCTGGTACTGGACCCAAGTACGAGCGGCGCGAACCGACCGGAGAATTAACCCTGGAAGGTGCAGGGGTGATTTTAAGTAAGTCCTCTGATTTCCAATTGAGAGGGCATTCTTTGAAGAGATGTCCTACCTTGTGACATCATCTGCATCGAAATGGCACCCCTTCGTAGTCCAAGATCTGGACTCTGATATACTTCCCCCAATGTAGAGTGATCTTTTCCTCCAAGCCCTCACGAGTATCCAAATGGACCAAAATGCAAGCGAGGGTTCTATTCTTGGACTCCACAAAGGTGCGGTCATGATCTAAATAAGTACCCAGAGCATTGCCAATCCTGATAAAAACCTCCTCACTCCAGAACTGCAATGGAAGCCCCGACAAGCTCACCCAAAGCGGACCTGCCCCAATTTGTTCATGTTCAGGATCAAATAGAGGGCTCCACCATTTGAGAAGGACCAGGGCCATCTCGATGTGCCAGTACCTGGCCAGTACCAAATCCGTGTAGTTTTCCTTTGCAAAATGCAAGGAGAACCAACCCCTGGGCAAAACATGAACCTCTGGCAGTTCTATCAATAGCCCTCCCCAAATCTCCTTAACCCACTTAGTCAGCTTGTTGGCTGAATACGCCCGACCACGCACATGTCCAACCAGCACCATGCATGCCATGTTAGCAAATTCACCAATAGCCGAGGTTTCACCGAATCTGATGGTGATATCCTTTGAGGTCGCCTTGACGCTCTTAGTCTTCCTTTTGCTGGTACGAGGAGCTGATGGGTGGTCCACCAGAGGGTTTGGGACGCCTTCCAGAGGATTTTGTTTTGCCGGTCTAACCTTAATCGCAGGGGTCTCAAAACAGCCAGATGGTCGAGCACCCGAGCAGGGGGGTGGCTGGGCTGCAGCGGTAGTCGGGATGTCAACAGAGGGAATAATGAAGAAAGATGAATGAGGGTCAAAGGAGGGTGAGGGAGGGGTATGCGTGGATAAGATGTGGAGGGTGCCTGGTGAAAGAGGAGGGACTTCAAAGCCCGAAGAATCCACAGAAAGCGTCCCAGAGGGGAGGGGAACAGAGCAGTGTCGAGGAAAGGAGACGACAGGCGAGGACAAGGGCGGATCCGGGGCAGATAGCGAAATAGTGGAGTTGAGCGGCAGAGAGCGAGAGAAACTAGGGTTTCCAAAGATAACGCGATCAGGGAAAGGCTCCTCGAAATAATCCACCGCTTCAACCTTCATGTTGCCCCCCATATTCCAGCTAGAGGTCGATAACTAAAAGCGACGGGTGTGCGAACGGAAATGACAGGGTGAACAGAGCGCGACGCCGGAACAGAAACGACAGTCTGCAGTAAATTGTAAACCTTAGGGTTTTACCCTAGCCCTGCACGGACGACCTCCATCTCCCTTCAGTTCCAACCTTCCTTTTCTCCTCTTTTTCCCAACTATTTTTCATTCCAAACCTCTCCTCATGTTAACACTATATGCACTAATAAATGGTTTCCTCACACACAATATAAGTTTTTGGTAAGATGATATTTTTATCAAGTAGACCCCTATTCAAGTATATGTCCTATGAAATGGCTTTGTCAGACTAAATATAACTTTTCAGTAAACAAATCTTTAATGTTAAAAACATAAAAATATTAACTTTTTAAAAGTTAAATTGAAACTTAATTTTGTAAATTAAAGTTTTTTTAGGTTAACAATAGGAGTCGAGTCGTCTAGGGAGGCAGAGGAATTTCCTAGATGGTCAATAGTGGATGGAGTCTGGGCAAAAAAATTTTAATTTATTTTGTAGATGTAGTGTTTGAATAATGTTTTTGATGGTGGAAATGGATTCAACACCATCAAAAACTTTTAAAGCACTTAAAATTATGAATTTTGACAATGTTTACTTAGATTTACAAAAATCCCAGCCAATTTTTTTCAAAATATGGCTGGAATTTCTGTAACTTAACAAAAAAACATAATTTTTAAACTACAACTTAACAATATATGCACTAATAAATAGTTTCCTCATACATAATATAAATTTTTAGTAAAATGATATTTTTATCAATATTCAAATATATATCCTATAAAGAGGCTTCCTCACACTCAATATAACTTTTCAGCAACTTGAATATTTTATAAAAAATCATATATTTATTGAAAAAATATAATCCCAAATATTTTTAAATAAATTAATCAAAAATAAAAAACATTTATTATAAATAAAGTAGCTAATAAATAAATGTGATGTGATATTTATTTCAAAGTCACAAGTTTTACATGCAAACTTTGACCCCACTGTACAGCTTCATCACATTTTTAACCATATCTAACCATAACCAGAAGCAATACAGCTGTTCCAAAGTTCCAACCCAAAATATAAAATATAAAATGCTCTTGACAACTGTCTGACTTGAAAATCCTTTCTTACACGACACTGAATTTGCTTACCCGCTATTTCAAGTTCCAACCAAAAAGGTACAACCCAAAACCTAAAATATAAAATGCTCTCGACAACTATTTGACTTGAAATTCCTTTCTTGGACGACATTGAATTGGAGTTCTCTAACGAGTCCGAGGAATTTCACATAAACACATTTATGTTTTACCTAATAAGGAATGCTTTGAATTTTGAACTATGAGAATAATGTCGATTAGCATTTTGATAACAAACAAATTCCTGACACCACAGTAATGATGATATTTTAAGGTGGATAAGCATTTTTGCAATAAATTAATTTTATTTTGAAACCATATTGATATGTATTTTAACGTTTATGATATCAAAAATAGTTTATAATATTATTAGTTTTTTTATTTTTTTATAATTTAAGTTTTTTTATTTAAATTCATGATGAGTTGGTTCAACTTTCTAGTAATTTCTTCTATGGAAAGACAATCTCAAGAAACCCATGTTAACATATTTCTATAACTTTCTCTTGTATCTTTAAACTCATCACATTTCAAAATGAAATATTTTTCAGATTCCACTGTCTAAATGTGCAAAATATACACACTCTTTCTTCCCAAATTTCTATAGGCATTTTTCATTTCACATCTATAGAAATTGGTTTTTAATTGAAGAATAAAATCTTTACTTTTCACAAAACGCTAACTCCATTAAACTCTTTTACTGAAATAATTGTTTTGAGATTATGACTCTATTTTATTTTAGCAGTTGTCTATAATGAGACTTTTTGGAAGAGATTCTGGTGGGTTTTTCCGGTCAAATCCGGCAGCAATTTATTAGAATCACAAGTTTGATAGCTAGTTTCTCCACAATCAAAGCGTCCCAGGGGTTTTTCAGGGTGCTGAATCCAAATATACAGTTAAAAAACCATTTTAACTGCAAAAAATCAAGATTTTACCTCACTTTCTTCACCGGATTCCGTCACCAAAATCTCCAAAAAATCGCATTATAGAACACTCCTAAAATCGCATTATAGACCACTCCTTTATTTTATACACAAGACCGTGTGTGCAGCTGGATTTTTCTACGTTCACCGCGTGTACAATTAACGATGCAGACAAAACTCAGATGAGACAAGTACAGTTTCTGCTTTTTTCAAATCACAGGTATGCTTTGCCACTTGGCACTAAACTATTGGAAGGATGGGAATATCTAAAACATTGTTTTGACCGTTATATACACCGGCGGGGACCCTGCTTTAGTTTCCAGATATTTGTTGATTCATGTACATGTGCAGAGTCCTTGTGAAAGTGAGATTGAATCTACGCCCTGAATCCAAAATACATCATCTCTGCGCGAATACATGACATTCCTTCGCTGCCATTAGTCAAAGCTAACAATGGAGAAAGCTGCTGCATCTAACGCTCCTTTCAGGGGAATCATCAACGATATCAGAGGAAGGCTGCCATGCTACAAGCAGGACTGGATCGGCGGATTCACTGCAGGATTCAGGTTCGATTCCTCATCCACACCCACATTTTATAAGCCCTGCTAACAATGGCTATTGATTTTGGAGATTTTTGGTGTGAATATGCACAGGATATTGGCTCCAACCGCTTACATTTTCTTCGCTTCTGCTCTTCCTGTGATAGCGTTTGGGGAACAACTTGGCAGAGATACAGGTAATATCACAAACGGATTGCATTCAACCGAGGCTTTTTTTTTTTTTACGATGAGTCCTTGTGCAATGCTGTAATCTGTGCTGATGGACGCTTTTATATGCTGGATCCTGTAGATGGGACTTTGAGCGCTGTCCAAACACTAGCTTCAACTGCCATCTGTGGGATAATACATTCCATTTTAGGTGGGCAGCCATTGCTAATCTTGGGAGTTGCAGAGCCCACTGTTCTTATGTATACGTATATGTTCAATTTTGCTAAAGACAGAAGTGATTTAGGGAAACATCTGTTTCTCGCATGGGCAGGATGGTGAGCATCAGGAAACCTATGGGTATGAAGTTTATCAATATTAGCAAATGTTGAAGTTCTTGACATAACGGTTGGCTGCTGTGCAGGGTTTGTGTCTGGACATCTCTCCTGCTATGTCTTCTTTCAATTTTTGGGGCTTGTTCAATCATCAGTAGATTTACCCGAATAGCTGGAGAACTTTTTGGGATGCTGATCGCTGTCCTGTTCATGCAAGAAGCCATTAAGGTAAGGGACATTTCTGTTTCTGAGCACAGTGTCTCCAGCATTGGTTTATAAGCATTGGAAAACTTTTACCTGCTATCTGGAAGCTGGCCTTGGCTTGAGTATTGTGATGGCATCCTCGCTCACTCTAGTACTAACATCCCTGCAGTTTTAATGTTGTGTTTTTCGATCTTCTTTGTCTTGTGGCTGCAGTTTTGATGTCATTTTTTTGATCTTCTGTCTTGTGGTTGTGATCTATGTGATGTCTTCAGTACCATCTTCTGGCAGTGGCATGTTCCTATGTGGGGATTCCGTTCCACATCAGTGCTCTCCTTCTAATAACTTTTCAGTTTGTGTTCAGGGTGTGGTCGGGGAGTTCCGTGTTCCAAAAGAGGGGAATCCCAAGAATGAAGTGTATCAATATCCATGGCTCTTTGCAAATGGCTTATTTGGGCTCCTGTTATCGTTCGGTCTACTGATTACTGCATTGAAAAGTAGAAGGGCACGCGCTTGGCGATATGGCACAGGTATTGCACCTAGTCTTGTATATTCCCATGGCATTCTGGATTTGAGAACCATAGTCAGATCAACAGATCTAAGGGCATTGAGGGAAAATCCTCCTTATCATGTTTGTTCATGCAAGTGAAATGGTGCTATGAGGTTTTTAGATGTTGATCACTAGCCAACATTTTATCATCTATTCATTTTTCATGACTATTTTATGAGAAGTCATTGACCCACTGGATGTTATCCACAGGTTGTTTGAGAGGTTTCATAGCAGACTACGGAGTCCCGGTGATGATTTTAGTATGGTCAGCAGTCTCATATTCTGCATCAGATAAAGTACCTGCTGGCGTCCCAAGAAGACTCTTTAGCCCCAACCCATGGGGTCCTGGAGCTTCATCTAACTGGACAATTATTAGGGTAATGAGTACTAAGCTTGTAGGAGAAAAAAAAATGATTCTGACATATATGGCATATTTCATTCTCCTCTGTACCATGACTTGGTTAGCAAAGCTCAGCTGATTGTTAAAGAATTTTCCTTTTGCAGGACATGCTTGAAGTACCCCCCATGTACATTTTCGCAGCAATTATACCTGCCATTATGATAGCTGGACTCTATTTCTTTGATCATAGCGTGGCATCCCAAATGGCACAACAGAAGGATTTCAATCTGAAGAATCCATCAGCTTATCATTATGACATGCTCCTGCTAGGGTTTATGGTGGGTTCTGCTGTCAACCATGATTCTTGATTTTTTTTAAACATACAGGGATCCTCCATTCTTACACAACAGGAGCTGGTAATCCAGTGGGGTTTACTCAGATTCAAACTTCAACCATACTAGAACCGGATACCTCATGGAAAACTCCACCTTTATACAGTCCATTCGAATTGATTGAGCCAACCCATTGGGCTAACCCTGATTCCTGAATTATGTTCTAATTCTTTGAGATTTTCCCTGAAAACTAAATACCTGTTATTTTGGAACAAGAACATGGAGAAAAATTTATTAGATTACAATTTACAAGTCTTATGATGCCGTAGACTATACCAGTAGGGCGATTTGATCTGATCTGCACTGTAGGCTCTTGATTGTGACTGTTTTTAGAATTACTTAACTACGATAACTTGCTGTGATATTCTACTTTTTAATGGGCTATAATCGGCTGACTGCCATACAACTAAAATCGCTCCCAATACAGGTATTGCTATGTGGACTTCTTGGACTTCCCCCTTCCAATGGTGTTCTGCCACAGTCCCCCATGCATACCAAAAGCCTTGCGGTCCTGAAGCGGCAGGTTTGTTTAATCTCCTGCATGCTTGTAGCAGTTGATGAGTTAAGATTTTGGTTTTTTATTCTGCAGTTTTAACTCTGATTTGAACTCGATTGAATAAAGAAGGCAAAAAGTCTATGTTCTCTGATTGATTTTTTTTACGAGTCTTTTCACAGTTGTCTGATGTGGGTGTGTGCTTTTGCAGATGATCCGGAAAAAAATGGTAGAAAGTGCCAAGAAAAGTATTGAAGAGCAAGCCAGTACATTAGAGATTTATGGCAACATGCAGGAAGTTTTTGTCAAAATGGAGCAGAAGGGGCCAGTGAGTGTTATCATATGCTTCTTTATTTGCTTTATTGAATTTGAGATGGCTAGAAAGCTGTCCTTAGTCCTAAATTCAAAATTGTCTTAATTCCCTTGTAGGCATCGAAGGATTTGAATGAACTGAAAGATTTGAAAGCAATAGTCTTGAGAAGTGCAGAAGATGAAAAAGATGGAAATGCTTTTGACCCTGACAAGCATATTGAGGCATGTCTTCCAGTGAGAGTTAAGGAGCAACGACTGAGCAACTTGATGCAGTCCCTTCTTGTGGGTGGATCTGTGGGCCTCATGCCTGTAATAAAAAAGATTCCTACGTCTGTGCTATGGGGTTATTTTGCTTACATGGCAATAGAAAGTTTACCAGGAAATCAATTCTGGGAAAGGTTGCTTCTGCTTTTCATTGCTCCAACTCGGAGATACAAGTGAGTTCCAGAACTTACCATTCTAAATCTTTAATTAGTTGTGAGCATCTGTCTCAGCCATAGAACCCAATTTTTAGAATGCTTTATCAGAAACAAGAAGAGCAAGATGCTCTTCATTGAAGTATTTGGAATTAACAAACATTTGCTTTTGTTGATCAAACTTTTCCCTAGAATAAACGGTTTTTGCACCAGCATAGCAACCACGCATCTACTATTTAAATTGCAGTTGTTTTTCCAGTTCCTCTTGGTATGGACCTGAAATATTGCAATGTTTGATGTGCAGGGTTCTTGAGGATTTGCATGCATCATTTGTGGAAACAGTGCCATTTAAAACCATTGCTCTCTTTACCATATTTCAGTTCATTTATTTGCTGTTATGTTTTGGGGTTACATGGATCCCGATAGCAGGGATACTTTTCCCTATCCCCTTCTTTTTGTTGATACCAATCAGACAGTACATTCTTCCAAAGATCTTTGAATCAAAGTACATGTCAGAACTGGATGCAGCTGAGTATGAGGAAAGTGCGGCATTCCCCCGTCGTGACCTCAGCCTCTCAATTCGGGTAATTACCTTTAATTGGCAATTGATTCTTTGGGCTGTTCTGTTTATGCATCTCTTTTCAATTATTTGTAGATTTCTTGATAAATTACGAATGTGAAATTTCTCTCAAACAAGAGTAAATTCATCACCAAGGGGACCAAATTATGGTTTCCACTCAACCAGTCTTGGGCATATGATTGAACCCTTTGTTGGGAAAACTCCAAATTAAAAACCTTTTCTCCTTCTAGAGATTAAACAAAATGTACTTTCACGAGGCATCCTACCAAATTTTATGTCCAAATTTGTAAGCAACTAGCGTGGACCTCCAAGCACAACGGGGAAAAATAGGCGTGGATTTTGATCCCTGACCAACTGAAAACTAAAATCGAAAGTGTTATCTCATACAATTTTTTTTTGATGGAATATTTTTTAAACACTTCTACTCTGCTTAAAACAATCTTGGACTTTCGAAATGGTGAAAGAGAGGCAAAACCAACATGGAAAAGTTTAGGTATTTCTATAATTTGGCCGGTAAGGGACATTTTTTTATGTAAACCTCCACCCAGTCCAATATGTGTTTTACAAAATATTGTTTTCTCCCAGTGAATTGCCCAGTCTTTCAGATAATGCTCCTCTGGAATTGAATTTGTCCGTACTAGGTTGGTATATGAAGTTTCTTATCATCTCTTCTTGGATTAAACTACAGGAGCTTGATACACCTCGAACACCCCGGACACCTCGAACACCTCGAGTAAACAGGGTGGATAGCATTAAGGAAATTATTGGTGACGCAGAAATCTTGGACGAACTAACTACCAGAAGTCGTGGTGAACTGAAACTTCGTCCTGTGAGTATTATACTGTTGCTTAATAGAAAGTTGTTGAGCTTATTCTTCAGTTTGTATTTAGAAGAATTATTTGTGTCATAATGTTGAAAGACTTAGTTTGATTGAGATGACTCTGCTGGTAATGCCATAAGTCTATACATTGTCCTCTGATGACAATCCATCCTAGTGGCTTATGAACAAGAACTGCGATAACTGATGATTAACCGATGTGTAAAAATGGCTTATAAGAGGAAGAACTGCAGAGGTTTCGAATATCATGCAAAATACGAAACAAGATCACTTAGCTTTGTCTGGCATGTTCCAGGTTCATATTGATTCTCGGGACTTATGAAGTAGAAGATGCAATTGGGAAGTTTTGGGCTGTCCGTTGATACTTGTACAGAGTTTCCACTGTCCAGAACTGCATGTTCGAGCAACCTAGAGAAATTTTGCATTGGCCTTTCTTTGCAAGAAGAGAAGCCACTGTGAAAAGAAAACGGATATAGATAAATTCTGCGCATGTGCCAATTTGTTTCCAAAAGCTACCTGTCAACATCTTCTGCAATCACCATGAAAGGCAATCAAGTCAGACTACGATAATTGACAGGCACTGGTTATTTGTGGGATGGATATTAATTTCATGTAATGCATAGCAAGTAAGCCCAAGGAAGAATTGTGTTTATGTCATATAGCTGTTGTTGTACAAGTGTTCATAACTATTCTGGAGTAGAGCCACTTGGTCAATTATTGGTATACAGTATACTGTGGGCCATAGAGATCCACCGAGAGGATTTTATATCAGTATGATCTGGTTTGTAAGGTCTATGGAAACATCTTTCGCCATTTTTAACATTTCCATTTAATTAGCTTTCATTTCGCTCAGTTGTTTCAGCATTGTTCGATACTTCAGTCAAAGTTTGAGGTACTTGTAAAACACAAGAATCATGAATTGAATATAGTCATATGGCTAGCTTTTTTCATGAGAGCTTTCTTACATGGATGGATTGTATTGTCAGGCCTTTGGGGTTCCCCAGGATCTTGAGGTACTTGTAAAACACAAGAATCATGAATTGAATATAGTCATATGGTTAGCTTTTTTCATGAGAGCTTTCTTACATGGATGGATTGTATTGTCAGGCCTTTGGGGTTCCCCAGGATCTTGAGTTGAAGTTAGCTGGTTCTTTGTTGCTACTTTTGTTTTAATATCATTAATTTTCAACGATATTGAGCCATCGCCCTGTGAATTAGTTTGGTTTCTTAACAGCTCCCACCATTGTACATGTATTACACCTCATAAGGGGTAAGCTCCCACAATTGTCCATGTATTACACCTCATAAGGGATAAATTCAATAGATACAAATAATAGTATATAATACTCAATACAGTGACTATAATATCATGTAATAATTGAGTAGCTGTAGAGAATAGATATTGGTCAGGAATAGTCGAAAGGAAAATATTGCTCGACTATAAGTTTATAAGTGCTATGACATAAAATGTAAATATGAAAATTATATATTTTGAAGGGAAAAAATCTAGTGTATTGAAAATTCAACTGGATAAACTCTCTTACACGGTGGGCTATATTACTCGTGAATATTTGAAATAAACACATTGCTCAAATATAGGTTGTGGGTTTAAAAGGTGCGTTAAAATCTCTAAACTGTAAATATGAAGATTGCAATACTTTGAAGGGAAACAATCTAGTGCATTGAAAATTTCGCTTGACAAATTCTCTTTCTTCTAGTGGGTTAGAGTAATCGGTGTGAACAGAGCGTTTCAAGGGGTGTTTTCATGACGTTTTTGGTGCTAGTCTCACCGAGGTTCAAATCTCACTGTCTTGTTGGATTCGCAGTTGAGTTTTTCTTCATCTCAATATTTCGAAGAAGGGTTTATCCCACAAAGTTTATATATATATATATATATTCACCGAGGAAACTTTAGCTCAATTGGTTCTACTGGACTATTTCAAGGTGGAGTTCATTGTGAGGTCTCTAGGTCTAATACCACTGTGCCCCGCTGAGGTTAGTTGCTGCTATTGTGACCAGTGACTGAATAGTCCTCCCTCCCTTCAAATATCTTGGGGAAGAAGGGGGATTTAATGAGAGGATTTAATGAGACTGGTCACTGAATAGTCCTCTCCCAGATATTTCGGGGAAGAAGGGGGATTTAATGAGGTTTTCCTTGAAAAAGATAACTTTGTAACTTTTTCACCAAGCTCAGTGGTCATAGGATCCATTCTCACCCAGTCCTAGAGGGTCATCAGCGATTAAAATCTACCATCATTCCAGGATTATAGAGAAAAATGGGGAAATCTGCAAGGTGCTAGTAAAGCACTTACTTCCTCACTCTGAACACTTTAATGCAAAAGGTAAGAAAATTATTATATATATATATATATATATCTTGCTAGGTTAACTGCTATTATTATGGCTGGCGATTGAGCAACTCTCCTCTGAGTTATTTTGGGGAAGGAGAGAGATTTAGCAAGGTTTTTCTGAAAAAACCTATTCACCAAGCCTCAAGCGATAGCTCAGTGTTCATATTAGATAATACCCAAGCAGGTCATAGGATTCATTATCACGGAGTCATACAAGGTTATCAGTGGCTATTGCTGCTGGCGATTGAATTCTACCCTCCTTCATGTTACATAATGCCCAAGCAGTTCATAGGATTCATTATCACGGAGTCGTACAAGGTTATCAGTGGCCATTGCTGCTGGCTATAGAATTCTACCCTCCTTCCTGGGTTCTAGAGAAAAAGGGAAAATTCTGCCCGGCACTAGCAAAGTGCTTCTTCACTCTGAACACTTGAATGCCAAAAAGGTGAGATATTATGGCTGGCAATTGAGCAGACGTCCCTGAAGATATTTTTGAGCAGGACTTCCTGAGCTTTTCCTTTAAAAATCTATTCACCAAGCCCCAGTGGATAGTTCAAACGGTTGACTTTATTTTTTTTAACTAGATTTTGACTTTATTATTATTAATACCTAGTGCTATAAGTTTATCAGTGGCTATTGCTGCTGGTGATTCAAATCTACCCTCTACAAGGTCCTGGCAAAGTATTTACTTCCTCACTCTGAACACAAAGTATTTACTTCCGCACTCTGAACACTTGAATGCCAAAATGTGATAGAATTATCCCCCGAACCCATATATAAGATCTTTGCAGGAAAACCTATAATATTTTTCCCTCTAACTCATTAATCCAGAATACACTCCAGTTCACATCATGGGATATATATACTGTAACTCATTAATCCACAATACACTCCAGTTTACATCATGGGATATATATACTGTAACTCATTAATCCACAATACACTCCAGTTTACATCATGGGATATATATACAATCAACTCATTAATCCATTGCAATTTAAATCAAGGAATATATGTATACCATATGGCTACTTTTGCTCGCTTGACAAAAATAAATAAATCATCTTTACTACTGACCATTTCTTCAAACCATTAAATATAGATATACCGCATAGCTATATTTCCTTGGCCCACATAAACATAAATCATCTACATCATAACCATCAGTTCACCAGATATTTCACAGAATGAATTTTAACACGATAATTCCTTCTTGATTTTAGAATTCATTAAAAACTCAGAAATTCTCGTACTCATTAAAAACTCAGAAATTTTCGTATTGTGGCTACCTACCGATCGCCCCATTGTGCTCCTGGCTGTATGTGTGGGCCAGGCTTGCCCACGGTTCCATTAGACCGTCATAATTGGCATCTGTGCGGTCCCCTGCAACTTCCTATACGGCATTCAGCCATAATTCTAATTGCCCCACTTGATATGGATTTTGTTTATGACTCCTGGATGGCCGCTTGTTACTTCATCAAAATTATGCTTCACCTTACCCTTACCATTACAAAGAGTTGTCCATAAATTTTGAAATTCCTTTCATGAGTTTTATTTTATCTTTTTGATGGGTAAGCACATTATTTTTTTTCAAGTTGGTTTAAAAACAAAGTTTCATGGTTAGCCTTGCCTATTTTTATTTTGATTTTTGAATTTTGAAATATATGAACTAACTGTCATATTTGAAGAAAAGTTATATTATCGATACTCTTGCTTAGTTAAGTATAGTTAAATTAGAGTAAAAACAATGAAGACATGAACGGACAAACAAATTGTTTTTCAATATCCTTATAATTACTATTGCTAATGAACTCAGACTTATAGTATGTGGACTTTGAAATCAAAATCCTAGAACCATACTTCCAAACCAAAAAATGTTTCTGTAATATTATAGTGAGAGAATATCTGAAAGTGGTAAAAAAATATTATTACATTGCATTTGAAATCTGCCAATTGAAATCGCAAAAAAAACCACACACATACATATCAAATTCTATTTTTACCTAATATTACCTTCTAATATGCTAAAGATAAATATCACAAATATATCTAAATATACTAAAATGAACAAAAAGTATATGCTTTACACAAGTGAAATTAATGCTCAAGACTGAATTTTATCAAGCACAATAAGCAAATTAAATATTGCTAATTTAAAGAAAATATAGTGAATTCAATTTAGTTTTAAGGTTTAGAATCCAGTCAATTTAGGTTTATTGATTGAGAAATTGAGATTTTTGTTAATTGTAATTGGCATTGTGGTAGTGGAGAACAAATTTTTTATGGTTTGAATCATTTTTTAGTTAAAATTATTAATGAATTTATCCCACTGTATTTGTTTATGAACAATTTTATTTAATTGGACTAATAAAACTTTAAATGAGTTAAGTAGCTATATTTATTTGAATTTGTGAAACTTGTAATCATAAATATTAATATAATGTTACAATAAAATGATAAAAGGGTAGCTATAGGGTTGTCATATGCAACAGCTAGTAGCTACCTAACAAAGATGCCTAAGTTGTACCAACTTTTTTGCTTCATCTAAATTTGAATATATCCCATTTATTTTGTTACTTAAAATTTGAACATATCACTTTTATAATTATTATGGTAACTGCTTTTTTATTAAATTCAAAATTTGCAATTACTCTCTCAATAAAACTATCAAATTAATTGAGTATCTAAATCACTACTCCTCCCCAAAAAGCATAGCCAGAACTTACTTTAATGAAAATGTCGACATACTACTACCCTACTTTAATAGTGATTTTTTTTTTTTTTTTTTTTTTTTTTTTTAATAAAAATATTAACATAATACCAACAAAATTGATTTATTTTCATAAATATAAATATCAACATGTTACCAAATTAACTATTTATCAATTTCTTTTATTAAAAAAATATTATTAAATTTTAATACATTCTTAAATTCCACAAACAAAAATAAAATTGGCCTTCAATAGTTTTTCTTCACCAAAACAACATATGAAAATTAAATTTGCCTTTAATGGTTTTTTTTCACCAAAAAAATATATGAAGTTTTTATCTTCACGCTGATACTTTTTTTATAATTGTATTGAGTACCTTTGATCGGTTAAAAAATCAAAGCAGCTTCATATTTTGATGTCAGCCTTATTAGAGGCTTGATTAATTTGATGTTACTTGACGTGAAAGTCGGGTACTGTTCATATCACAATTTAATTATGAGATTTGTTTGTTTTTTTTTATATTAAATTTTAAATTTCATTTATATAATAATATATTCTTAATTTATTTAATAGAATATTAAGTTTATATTTAATATAAACACATTTAGATGGAGAGCATAAAGAGAGGGTATTGTTAGTGATCTGACACAAGTTTTGTAGAGTAATTGCACATTAAATAAATGAAGACTCTATCATGATTCATGGAGGTTGGACTCAGCGGCTTTTCCTATTTCAGACTTTATAGTAATATAATGCTATCTTGACATGCGATGCTTCTTAGCCACGCTCTCTGAGTGACAGCCACGTGGAGAGAGAGCGATGGCTAAGAAGCTTCTGCATGTCAGATAGGCAATTAATATTGGTATAGGGTCCGAAATAGGAAGTTTGGCCGGACTCAGCTGTACCAACTCATGACAATCGCGAGGAAGAAGTTTGTTTGGTTAAGGGCTTGGGGTTTTAATGATGACTCAATAAGAGGAAGAGCCTTAAAACTGTTACTTTACAAATTTAAAAATAGATTTAAAATAATTAAATATTTTTATTTATCTTAAAATATTAGTATTTGTAATAGATAGTTTATTATTTTAGCCAAATAAAAATAAATTAGAAGTCAAAATATTATCAGATGTGTTATATCTGTTTTGCCACACAGATAATAAGGTTTATCTATTTATCACTAGAAGTTTTCCAAAAAATAAGGTTTATCTATTTATTATTAGAAGTTTTCCAAAAAATTGGGAAGTTTTCTCGCGGTTGTTCGGGTTGTTCTCTAATGGAAAGGGGTAATTGCCCAATATTAGGAAAGTTCACATTATTTATGATAGTCCAACTTTCAAGTTTGTGTGGTTATTTTGTCTGGTTTCCAGAAAAAATAGTTTCTTTGAATGTTCTACGTGCTCTGGCCAACCCTTATATTTTGAGGATTCACTGATTTTCATTCTGAGGTTTGTTGATTCCCGGCCTTCCAGAGACCATCTAAGAACAAGCTTAAGCTTATGCTCCATATCTTCTTGATGTATTTTAGATGCCCATTCAACATTGGGCCATTTTCTTAAAGTGCATGCAACACAAGATGCGAATGGTAGTATGGTAGTTTTGCTAATGGTAGTATGGTAGTTTTGTTGAACAATAGGGCCCACAATTGCTCAACTTCCTTGGGCCTTGAGATAATGATATTGAGTGTCCTTTGAGTCTTCTGCATTGTAGTACCCACATCGAGAGTCTTTTGCATTGTAGTACCCACATGGAAAACCTGGTATATTCTTTCTCTTCTAAGGTTAAATTATCATAGAATTTTTTATTCTCTTTTTTAATGCTTAATTATAATAGAGAATTTTGGTTTGTTTTTCAACCATACACAAGTTAGTTTTGACTACATTATTTTCATATATTCTTTTATCCTAAATATTTGGGAAAGATTAAGCTTCCTTCAAGGCTTACATATAGCTTTTTTGTTGTTATATAAATACCCCTTGGATTGGAGTTCAAGCATAATTGACTTTCTTCTTCCTTGTAGTTTACCATTATGAATTTCAATTTTTTTTAATAATATTTGTTTCTTTTGTTTAAAGAGTAATGGGTAATTAGAATTATTTTTCCCATTTTATTTCTATGATGTTGATAATATGGTATTTCTTGTTAGTTGAATTATAATATTTAAAACAAAATACACTAAATCTAGCCGTGAAAAGCAAATGGCATTAAGATAAACAAACATATAGCTACAAAAAGTGAACAAACAAAACCATAATTGGAAAAGAATAGTAGGAAGATTTTTTTTTTTAATATTTAAAAATTGATGTAATGTTCACTTTCCCTTTTAAGAGGGAAATTTCCAACATGAAAAGAAAATGACCAAAACCCTAACAACGTGGTGGACCTCCATTAATGAGGCATCAACAACTAACTTGTGGACCTTCTTTAATGATGCCACTTACAATTATTGATTTCACAATCTACTACTTCATAGGGCCTAATTTAATAAAGGTGGCCCTAAATACATGAAGTAACAATGTATTCCACTAACCAGGGGAGATAGAGTGGGACCCTAACATGCCTTCCTTACAAAGCAACCTTGTCCTCAACGCTAGATATGAGGAAATTAGTGGACAACCTCTACTAGTTCCCATGTAGCATCTTCATGGTGTGTATCCTTCCATTGGATCCAAACTTCCTAGATAGTGTGTTGGTGAAGATAATGCTCATATTTGTTAAAAACGATCTCAGGTTGCAACCAAACAAAACCCTCCTCTTCCAATTCTAGAAGGCTAGCTTGGACTGTGCAATTGGACCCAAGCACTTCTTCAAGTAAGAGACTTGAAAGACTAGATGGAACTTAGAATTGTTGGGAAAAACCAATTTGTAACCTATTGAACCTATGCATTTGAATATAATATAAGGTCATAAAACTTAGGAGCTAACTTTTGGTGGCTCTTCTTGAGTGAGTCTTTCTTCTTGTTGGAATCATGATTGTTGTTACACCAAAACTTGCAAGTGCTAGTAAATGGATGCATCACCAGAGTTAATAGATCCTCGAGAGGTGGTTAAGCACATGTCACAAAACACATGGGGAGCACTGGATTATCCAATGCCCAACAATACCCCCCCTCACATGAGCCGAAGGTGTTTTGAACTCGAGATCTTTGGTTTTGATACCAATTATTGGAATCACAATTTTCATTATACCAAAACCCACAAGTGTTAGTAAAAAACGCATCACTAGAGTTAATGGATCCTCACGAGGCGGTTAAGCACATGTCACGAAACACATGGGGAGCGCTGGATTATCCAATACCCAACACTTATAGGGTTAGAGATGCAACACCTAATTACCTTTGTCAAAATAACATTTGGAACAATATTAGTAAGCATGTTTCTTCCTATGATCTAATCCAACAACAAATTACCTTTGAGGGTACAAAGAATGTTAGCATGGTTTGCCAATGTGTTGTCCACCACCTGAATCTGAACAAAGTATGGTATCTATGAGATCATTAACAAAGGGAAATTTATGTATATTGCGTCAAAAGGGGTCATTTTAGTAGCACCACAATAGGTAGTATTATACTACCATTTAGACAAAGGTAGCCACTAAATGCATTGGGCTTGTCGTTCCAACACAAAACATTGTAAATAAGCATCCAAACATTTGTTGATTGCTTTTGTATACTCATTGGGTTTAGAGATAACATGTTGTAATAAGATTTAATTGGGTGCCTTGAAGCTAAAACAACTCTTGCTAAAAATTGCTAGTGAAGGGGATCCAAATCAATTATGTGGATTTAAGCATGGTATGCAAGTTAAAAATATTGTCTATGAAGAATTATGCTACTATGGAGGCATTGAATGAGCATTGTTAGATATAGAAGTGAGAATATTTGGAAAGGTGATCAACAACTACCATTATCATTGATTGTTTGATTTTGATAACCCCACAATGAAATCCATAGAAATGTTAGTACATGCAGTGGTGGGCATGGGTAAATGTTTTAATGCTCAGAGAGGCTTTACTATTTCCCCTTTGTGCAACTAGTAAGTAGCAAGTATCACATTTTGCTACAAAGACATATATGTCCGATTAGAGAATTTTTGAGGTAAGAAATCGGCCTCAAAACAAAAATGTACAACGAAAATCAACTTTGTAAGAACCAATAGAATTCAATATGATGATGTCAACCATAGGGGATGATTCACCATTTTTGGAGTAAAAAAATAAAAAAATAAATAAAAAATAACTACTTTTTCAACATATCTCTATGATTTTATTCAAATTTTGAGTGGGAGCACTCACTAGATGCAGAATTTAATTTTGCATCCAAGGAGTACTCATGTTGCATACTTTTGATGGACCTTACTACACAAAAAATGTGAAATACATTATAAAAATGTGATTGCAATCACATTTTTTCATGTATTTTGCATTTTCGTGTAGTAGGGTCCATCGAAAGTATGCAACATGGGTACTCCTTGGATGCAAAATTAAATTCTGCATCCAATGAATGCTCCTACTTGAAATTTGAATAAAATCGTAAAGAGATAAGTTGAAAATACAAATTGAAAAGATAGTTTTTTATTTTTCCTTCCAAAACTTCATGAGGTAATCTAGTCTTATTTTATTATTTCCACTATTATTTTATAATATTCATTAGAAGGCTCATTTTAGACCTCAAATTTACTCTAATGCTTCTTCATGCCTTCCCAAAAGAATGAACATTTAATCCTATCATATGTTCTTTTGAAATCTAGAATGACCCATTGTGGGAGGGAGTGTAATCCAAATAACGTTTGGGATTTTGATGAGGAACTCCAAACCAAAAAAATTGGTGTTTATAACGGAGTCCATCATCCTACCAAGCTTTAGCTCAGTGTGCCTGTGGGTCAGCTTGTAGCTAGTGGATTATGTGCACGATGTTGGCATTCATTAACCATTCGTGACATACTTCTTGTAGCCAATTGAGAGCTAGCAAATATAAGCCAACTATGGACTCTTCCTCATCACACTTCATAAAGAGAGCATTGACCACCACATTTTGCTTGCACTTCTTATAGATACTCTCATAGTCAATGTACCATTTTTGTGATCCACTTTTACTACTCTAGGGAGGACATCCTTTGTCCTAGGAAATATTTCAAGTTGTGATGATGTGTTTTAATTTGAAAATGATGCCCCATCAAAAAAAAATGCCATATATCAACTGCATGAAGAATAGCCTTTGAGTGAATTTGGGTCTAAATGGGCATCTTAAGGAAAATATTAATACCAAAATCATATGCCATATCAAATTAACTTAGAGGTGTTATCCAGTGAAGGTTAATCTATATTAGCTCGTTAATAATGATTGCAAAGTAAATTAAGTTAGAAAAATAAAAATAAATTTTGTAAATTATTGTACACACAATAAATAATATAGTGTTATATATATGATTAAATATACTTTTATCTTTTCCACCAATTGGGTTATCTCAATTGGTTGGCAAAATGGTTGTTATCTTCTCTATCCAGGTTCAAATCCCCACTAGTGAGATGATGAGCTCTAATGCCCTAATAAATATTGTTATAATGGTTGCAAGCCTATGAATATTGTTGTATTGGCTCCAAGCCATGTGATCTCTTAAGTGAGTATACATGTGGGTTAGCCTGGTATCAATAACCTCACTCTAGCTATCAAGCTTAGAGGGAGACAAATTTCTTTTAAGAAAGTCAATTGGGGTTGTCTCTCGTGGTTGGGAAGAATGGTTGTTATCTTTCCCAACCAAGCTGAATTCTCCGCTAGTGACATGATGAGCTATAATGCCTTAATAAATATTGTTGTAATGGCTTCGTGCGGGCATTTTTTTTTAACAATAATGAGTATTTATGTTAGATAAAATTTGTGTTCAGTCACGACAGACACTCAAGGGGTTACATCTTTTGACATGAGACTGTGACTTCTTATGTAAGCTATTGAGTTCAAAATATTTTGATGCATTACAAAAGCTAACAAAATTAACTACATATGTGGATGTATACAATCGACAAAACGTGTCTAATATAAAGCAAAATTTTCAGCAATACATTGGTCATTTTGTGGTCTTTATTGAAAATATAGAGGGAGGGGGGGGAGGGGGGTGAATCAACATTTATTTTACAATTGTTACTTTAGAGAAAAGTCTTCCGGATTAATCACATCGTAAGGATTGGGTCGACCTTTTGAACCAAATAATATGGTTCATCCTCAGGACAAGGTTAAACTGACCTTGTCCTGAAGATGAATCACATTAGTTGGTTCGAAACGTCGACCCAATCCTTACGATGTGATTAATCGGGAAGACTTTTCTCTAAATTGATGGATCACAAAAGTCTTAGATCTAAAATTGTTACTTTACTAGTTTCATGTTACCCAAATAATTTTCTTCGAGGTCACTTCATGAGGGCCTTCAACAATGCATCATGATCTCCAAGAGTGCATTCAAGGTCAGTTTAAGACTTCAATAATGCTTTCCCAAGATGTCTTCACAATATCTTCACGACCTCTTCAACTAAGCTTCTTAATGCTAGCTTCAAAGGATGTTCTCCTATACTGCTTCATAAGTCACCACTTCAACAAAGATGCTTCAACACGGTGTATCATGTTTGTCCTCCAATACTCCTTGAAGGAATTTTCACTAACAAGATCAAAAGGTCTCCAATGTCTACTTTGAAAACAAGCCTGCTCCAAGAGTTCTCCAATCAAGATATGATCCAAATGTCCTTTATGTCAGCGCCAACAAATAGTCAACAAGGCTGCTCAAATACATGCTATAAAATAACTTCAAGCTATGTTATAACCTAGGGTTCCAAAGCTGTTATAAAGTCAACTCATATTTCAAGAGATTCTCCAAGCTCATAAATTTTCCCAGTCAAACCCAACAAATTACAAGGTTTGCAGGAGGTGTTTCCAAGTTTCTTCAAGTCTGCAATACGAAATCTTCTTTAAGGCATCCAAAAAAACAGGTTGCTCCAACAAAGGTCTGCAAATGCTACCACAGGTCCACAAATTTGCTATATCATATGAACTGCCTCAATGCTAAAGAACAAATCTGGATATCATATGAACTGCCTCAATGCTAAAGAATAGATCTGAATATCATATGAACTGCCTCATAAAGTGATGTATGATTTGCCTTAACAATGATGAACGAACTGTCTCAGATATCTCGCATTAGCTTCCACAGATGAGATCAGAATTCGAGAATGACGAGTTACAATATTCCATAGGGGACGAAGTTGCAGGCTTGTAAAGGCCGAAATTGTAGGACTGCAATCTCTATAATTTGCTCTGCAATAAGGACCGAGTTGAGGATTATAACAGGTACCGGAATCTGGTCTAATTCGATGTCCTTTTTCTCCTTTTTTTCACCTCAAATCTGAGCACTTTCTCTGTGAAATTGCTTGATCGAAATTCGTTCTGAAATGGAAAGTTTAGCTTAATATATATATAATTGTTTGAGTGTTGGAAAGGACACGGTTGTTGGAGAATTTAAGCCACCTAATGGAGGAGTCAGCCTGTGTTAAGAAACATTTTTTTTTGAAAGATTTAATTAAGTTTGGGGAATGAATTAATACGTGTTATGAGGGATTTAAGGATATCTTAATATAGACTATTGTTTGGAAAATTAAGATTTATGTAATGTCCCAAATGTAAAAAACTTGGAACAGACAGTGATATACAAAGTAAATGCGATCACACTGAAAAATTAAATGAACAACAAATGCCCAATAAACAACAAAAATGTGAACCAATGGAGCCATTTTATTAATGGAGTGGAGCAAGTACAATAGTGCGGAAAATGCACTTAAGCTTGCCTCAAGGGCAAGCTTGACAGAACTCAGGTTTCAAACAGTAATCTCAATGCTAGAAAGAACTGCGCCTTTAATGCTCTACACTGTCTCCTAATAACTACAACTATTATCTCGAAAGAAGCTGCAAGAAACCCCACCTTTGTTGCTCAAAAAGTGATAAAAATTCAGCCACAAACTCCTTGGCCAAAACCCACAAAAACCCAGAAATGTTTTGGCCCGATTTTGACCTCCCAAAATCGACCTCCAAAGGCACTGTGCAATCCCAAGTGATTCTATAGTGTCTACTGCAAAGATACAGCTGGAAACCCCACTTACGATGCTCACAAAATTCTGAAACGTTATATCTGGGATCCTTGTCAAAAACCCAGAAATGGTTTGGCCATATTTTGACCTCCCAAATTTGACCTCTTCTATGGCCCACGCCCTCCAAACAACTTCAGAAATATGGCTTGCATGGAATGACCACAAAGTCCTCCTCCAAGCTCTTAAATGGAAACAAACACCACTCCAAATATCTCCTCCAACCTCCATGGTAAAGCTCAGCCTCAAGGACTTATACTCGACCCACCAAATGAGCTCCCACACATTGCCTCTCCATTAGCCCAAGTAGTGGGAAAGTCACATTGCCAAGCCAGAAGCTCAATCAACTCCCAAACTCTCCTAGATGCTGAAAATCCTTCCTACCCTCCTCTGGAAAATCTCACGTCAAATATCCACTGCTAAGCACCACCAATGAACTCGACCTCCTCTCCACTATGTCCCCTAGTAATATGCACAACCTGGAAGGGAATGCTACTGCTGGGAATCACAATGTGATTCTCTTCCCAAAGAAATGAAGAAAACCTTCCTAGGGTGGCACTCAAAGTCTCCTGAAGAAAGGGTCAGCTCTTCACCCAAAGAACTCGTGCTAAACAACTAGTGACTTAGCTAAGCAACTCGAGTAACAAAAGAAAAAACGATATATTCCAATAAGATGAATGAAATGAGGAGAGCTACCTTCCTTATATAGATTTCGTGGAGCACTTTTCCCTCCAATTTTACCTCCATCGTGGGTCCTCACTTAACCACTTACATGAAAAACTTAACCACCTTCATGCAAACCAAACTAGGAAGTGCGTCTTTCCCTAATGTGGGTGGCCCCCATGTGTAATTTAACCACAACAAAATAACTTCTCCTAAGTCTAATCTCCTAATAAAAATCGAATGGGCCCCATCAACGCAAAAATCGGCCCCAAAATATAGAAATTAATCCTGTTCCAAAATAATTTAGGAATGGACATTATAGTACTCCCCTCTCAAATGTTGCTTGTCCCCAAGCAACTTCAGTGTTGGATGCTCAAGTATGTGCTCACCCTCCCAAGTAGCATCCTCATCCAGCAAGCTCCTCCAATGTACCAAAAAAATTTACTTGTCCTCAAGAATTGCATGAGCAAGCGTCCTCTCTAATTGTTGCTCCCCACTGTCACTGCAAAATGTGCCAGGGTTCGAGATGTGCCACTGGATCGTTCCTGACCTATGTACTATCCTAATATGAAAGAATCCTTCAATACTAGAATCCCAGACCATCCTGTCCAACATGAAGCTCCTCTTGCTCCACTCATTATCCTATTCAGTGCAAGTATTAGAAGCCCTCTCCTCCATCAGTGACTCACTAAAGCCCAATAGAAGATTTGTATGATCTCCCCTTGTAGTAGCCATCACATCCCTAAAAGTTATTAAACTGTGAAGATTTGTGACAACACAACTCCCTGCTAGTCCTAGAGTGGTGCCACCATGATGACGCTGCGCTGCTCTGACTATGACATACTCCCCATTGTGTGTATACAGTATCCTCCCCTTCTGAGGTTTAGTGGCGAAAAATTTCTGAGAGTCAAGCTCATCTTGCGCGGGCATCTCCATGATGCCAATATCTACCCCTCCACTACCAATCTCAACTCTGAGCCATAAAAGGACAAGTCTGCCTCGCCATGTAGAGGATTTTTCAGTGATCCCCCATGTTTTAAACCCAAAGTGAACTGGGTCATCCTCTACCATGACCTTGCTTGTCACAAGGTGGAGTGATATGCCCGCCAACTAGATCCCTGGATTCCCCAAACATACAGGGAGCTCATAATTCCCACTCATCACAGGATGTCGCTGCGTAACGTTGTTACCAGCTAGAACCCATCTGGACCTCATCTCCAATCTCTGTATGTATTCCCTGGGTGGAACCCAAGTATAAGGACTCGGTCTCATGCCTGTGAACCTACCCTGCTCCTGCCAGACCATGCAGTGAAATCCGCTATCCCAACTCTTGATGATACACCTCGACACTACTCAGAGTCTAGGTACCCTCCTGTAGACGAAGTCTACCATCCACTATCCTTCAAATGTGAGCTCAGGGGTGGAACATATGCTACCTCGATTCCCAACCATGCCATCCCTAAGCCTGTATTCGATAGCTCGTGCTCCTACCAAGGGTCTCAACTGAAGAGTCTCCTCCCAGCTAATGGCATGCGGTGTCTCATCCAACTGTCTAGGGTGAGCCTCCCATACCATGTTGCCTAAATGGAGAGTGTTAAATGGAAACAACCAAACACTATGTGACTGTAAGCAACATTGGAGGATGATGGGTGAGTATGTCCCAAACGGTATGATCAAAATTTTTCCAGAATGCCCAAGAGTGATCCTACAGACGACCCTCTCTCCTTCTCGGATTTTCCGATAACTCCCTTGAAGCCTTGTCTCCACTGAGCATGGTGTCCCCAGATGCTCAGCAATGTCTTCATCGATCCTAGGTGAGCTGCATCAAACAGTACACCTAATGACCCTGCCCATATGCCTCCTTGGAGGCAACACTCCAAGAGCCTGTTGTGTCGCACCATGCATCACTGCACACCACCAAGCAACACCGTATTCCTCGACATTCCACTGTATGCCACACCCTGTCCCTGTACACCACTGGATACCCCCGTCTACAGTTATGCCATCCTGTATCGTCATGTGTCCTACTTGTGTCACTGCACTGGTCACTCCCCCTATGTACCTAATGCGACATGAGACACTCCCGCATGCGTCTCCATGCCCATCTGTAGACTAATGTTCCACACTAGATGCTTCTACCCATCCCCGAATAAGATGGCCTTAAAGTTGTGTCCCTATGCGTTGGCCCACACCCGACTGGTATCATCACCTCCATTGTCGCATCATCATACCCTCTAGTGAATGGATCTTCACTCCAACTCCTCTCAGAGGGATCCGAGAAGTGAATCTCCCTATGTGTCAGTAGTGGTGCTACCCTTGCACTGCTCCTCTGCATCCTCTGTGCCCCACAAAAAAGTGAAGAATCCCCAACTCGATACAAGGTGCCATCTGGTGGCTTGCTAATGCCACCTCCTCCAAAAAACTATTACTAGAGTGTGTTGATCACCCCGTGATCCTGTGTACAAACGTTGTACCAAGTCAAGCCAAGAAGCCTGTCCATAAACTGGTTGGCCATTGGTGCTGGTCGAAACTCTCCTAGCGGAGGTGCACACTCAACTTCTAAGTCAACTATACCCTATAGGTCGTAGTCAACCGGTATACCTAGGAAATGATAGGTGGTCCCTCCCGGATGCCAATGCCAGTCGGGGCTTCTAGCATCCCTAGTGGCTAGAAACTCCTGTTGAGCTCCACCTGGCTCCACTACCATCTCCATATCCCACTCCACCGGGTACCAACTCAGAATATCTCACCACCCAACCCCAAGAGAGGGATTGAATGCATGAAATCCCGCACATAGAACAACCCCAGCATGCGGCTGTTGCACCCTATGAAACTCAGGTTGTCTCATCTCACTATCTTGGTCAATACATAAAATCTGACTAGGTAGCTTTGTCTCTGTCCAATGGGCCAAGGTAACCTAACAGTGCTGCCAGCCCCGTCTATGTATGCCCGAAGAGGGCTGCTCTCACGCTCCAACGTGCACTCTAGTTGCACCAGTAGGGAATCCAACTGCCCCCCAACGTGAGTCAATTTGGTCGTGGACTCAGCATAAATTGCTCTCATGCCCTCTAGCTCCTCGTTCTGTTGCAAAATAGCCCCACGCACTATTGCGACCTTCCTTTTTAATGCTAGAAAGTCGACTTGAAACTGGTGGAGTTTCATGGGCATCTATCGCCTGTAAACTCGGTCACAGCTTCAGATACCTCAACAATTGTTGGCATCTCATCCATGGGTGGCTTCTCCTCAACATATGGCTCTATGTGTGTAGGCTCTATCTTCTCCACCAAGGTGTCAACTGGGGTTATCAAAGAGGTCCCTAATAAAGGAGACTCATGTGCCACACTAGGTATATCGATGTGCTCCTCACCATCTTGTGGGCTCTTAGCATCATGCTCAACCCCCTCCTCATGCTCCTGATATCTAAAGTCACGTCTCCACCAATAAAAGCACTCCCTGGTCTCACCCTCTAACTGTCTCTGTCCTGCTTGCTCCTTTTCAGGAGATCTAGTGCCCTGATCTGGTCGAATTTCCCCACATGATGTAGATGGCTACATCCCATGAACTGCTCACCTCTAACGTCTCTGTTGTAAGGGTGAGGATGGGTTTGGTCTGTCACCCTCCTCAATTGGGCTAACCGCTCATTGTCCTAATGAATTCTAACCCAGAATTTCTGCATATTTGATTTCCCTTGAGCCATGGGTTTGTCTCCGATTTCACCTATCACTGTGCACTCATACCCAAAGCTTCCATGATATTTTGGCTAGTTTCCAACAACCGGGCCAAGATCATGCTCTGATACCATTGTAATGTTCCAAAAACAAAAAAATTGGAACAGACAGTGATATACAAATCAAATGCAATTCATACATAGAAAAATTAAAAGAACAACAAATGCCTAATACACAACATATTTGTGAACCAACTGAGCCATTTTATTAATGGAGTGGAGCAAGTACAATGAACTCAGGTGTCAAACAATAATCTCAAAGCTGGAAAGAATTGCTCCTCTAATGCTCTGCGCTGTCTCATAGTAACTACAACTGCTAGCTAGAAAGGAGCATCAAGAAACCCCGCCTGCGTTGCTCAGAAAGTAATGGAACTTCATCCACAAACTCCTTGGCAAAAACCCACAAAAACCTAGAAATGTTTTGGCCCGATTTTGACCTTCCAAAATCGACCTCCAAAGGCACTGTGCAATCCTCGCAATTCTACATTGTTTGCTGCAAAGATATGGCTAGAAACCCCACTTACGGTGCTCACAAAATTCTGAAACTTTATATTTGGGATCCTTGTCAAAAACCAAGAAAATCCCATAAATGGTTTGGCTAGATTTTGACCTCCCAAATTTGACCTCTTCTATGGCCCACACCCTCCAAACAGTTCTAGAAATACAACCTGCAAGGAATGACCACAAAGTCCTCCTCTAAGCTCTTAAATGGAAGCACACACCACTCCAAATATCTCCTCTAACCTCCATGGCAAAGCTCAACCTCAAGGACTGATACTCTACCCACCAAATGAGCTTCCACACATTGCCTCTATGCTAGCCAAGTTAGTGCGAAAGTCACACTGCCAAGCTAGAAGCTCAATCAACTCCCAAACTATCCTAGATGTTGTAAAGCTTCCCTACCCTCCTCTCTGGAAAATCTCACATCAAATCTCCACTTCTAAGCGCCACCAATGAACTCGACCTCCTCTCCACTGCGTCCCCCAATAATACGCACAACCTAGAAGGGAATGCTACTACTAGGAATCACAATGTGATCCTCCTCCTGAAGAAATGAAGAAAACCTTCCTAGGGTGGCACTTGAAGTCCCCTGAAGAAAGGGTGAGCTCTTCACCTCAAGAACTCGTGCTAAACAACCAGTGACTCGGCTAAACAGCTCGAGCAACTTAAGAGAAATCAATATACTCCATTAAGGCGAATGAAACGAGGAGAGCTACCTTCCTTATATAGATTTCATGGATCACTTTTCCCTTCAATTTATCTCCATCTTGGGCCCTCACTTAACCACCTACATGCAAAACTTAACCACCTTCATGCAAACCGAACTAGGAAGTGTGTCTTTCCCTAGCGTGGGTGGCCCCCATGTGTAATTCAACCACAAAAAATAACTTCTCCTAAGTCTAATCTACTAATCCGCCCCATCGCCTCCAAAATCCGCCCCAACATATAGAAATCAATCCTGTTCCAAAATAATTTAGGAAGGGACATTAGAATTTATAAGATATAGCATGAATAGGATAAAGAGTACAACTTATAGTGATCAGGATTAAGATCTAAGGAATTTTATGAGATAATTGTAGGGTCTAAAATTGGAATATCATTTATTAGGAATTAGGGAAAGAATAAGGGTTTTATGTGCATGGAATTACATGTATGAGATAGGGCTAGGGTATCAATTAGGAGAACTTTTATGAAGTCCTTAGATTTAGGACTTTAGGCCTTATTAAGCTATGATTATGGCATTACTGCCAAGGTCTTTTAGGGCATCATATTGTGAGGACTTCTTGCATTAAGATAAGGCATCATCGCATTCCAACAACTACGGTTTGTTATAAATGCACTTATTAAGGCATGCACTAGGGTTTTCATCTTCAACAAGCAAATCAAGGGTTTGATAGGGTTTCTTCAACAAAGGCTTAGGGTTTGCCAAACTTAGGGTTTCCAAGCTTCTTGTAAGCTAGGGTTAGATCATTATGCATAGGGTTTTCATTCAATGCTCATCCTAGGGCTTGCTCTTAAGTTTTCATGCATATTGCATTTTTCATTTAGGGTTAGGGTTTTCCATCTTCAATAATGCTCATATTGACATCAATGATAAATTTGACCAACAGTCTCACCCTTCTCCTTCAGATTTTTATTAAGATATAGGCACTAGTTTACCACTTGCCCACTCCTTGAGCTAGGTTCATTTGCATTGTTTTTAGAATTTTTACTTGCTCCTACAAGGTCACAATATGTTTTTGAAAGGCTTCCACCTTGTCCATTTGTCTTGTGGCCATGCCTTGAAGCCCTAAGAGTTCCTCTAACATAGTCGATTAAATATCTAGTTTATGTTGCCTCATTGTCATGGCCACCATATCAACTTGTAGAGCACCAATTTGATCAGTTACTTGATTGATTTTCTCTCTACAAATGCACTTATGAGTCCTTTCTTTGCTGCTGACACTCCCACCGATTCCGTTATTGCTCCTCATTTTCGCTTGACCCTTCCTGGCATTTCTACCACATGTTTCCCAGGACCAAACCGTTCCCCTCACTCTATTGTTCTCGTACTTTATCCCCAATCCCTACATCATGCCCTCTCCACAGAGGCCATCCAACCATTGCAAGCCACATAATCCTTTGGTAATCCTATCTAAATTATCAATATTCCAGTTTTCCACCAGATGCCAGATGTCTCTGGTTGATTATGGTAAGCCCCTGAGTGAACCAATGATGCATCACAATCTTGACTCTTTGTGCAAAGGGGGCGTTTGATGCAAAATTAGATGACTCAGATATTCACATGACATAGACATAAAAGATTGAGAGGTCCAACCTATCCATACCTTGTTAAATCCCAAGACCAATGGACTATGAGGGCATCCATTTGCCAAGACACCACGATTCATCCTAGAGTTGGCCACTTCCCAACAATTCCTCACAAAAAAAATAAAATGACAGACCTGAAACTAACCAACCTCTAGAGAAGGTGGCTGAGAGTATAAATTCCCCCCCAACCATTCAAACCAGGGGAGTAGAAATTGAAAACCAGGAAAAGAGACTTACTAAATTGGTTGTGCCACCATGAATCTAGTAAAATTCTAAAACTTTCCCTTTAACTTCTTGACACAAAAGGATCATCATCCATCAACCTTTAGATGCTTGGAGTTCCTTGGATTATAATGTGCCTTCTAGGATTCCCACATGCGCAAACAAAATTAGAAACACACTTGTTCATAATGGCAACATTGTAATGTATAATCATCGGTGAAGTTGGGAGTGTCCTTCAAGAGGTGAGCTGCATGTTGTGAGCTACCTCTCGAAGCTGTGGAATGTATTGGTTCATGTGAAGATTATAATTGATAATCATGCGGGGTTCCACGATGGAAACCCACACTTACGTTTTTAATTGAATCCCAACCCTTATTATAATAACATACATAAAATGATTTGAAGGGTTGAATTGGGCCTATTGTCCTATGGTAGATTCCATCGACCTATTGCACCATTAATTTCTATTTTTCCTTCTTGAAGATGACATGCCCGATTGGAAAATTTATTCACTTCTACATTTTGAGCTTGAAGAACATGGAAGTATTCTCTCTTTGGAATATCTTTTAAGAGTTTTCTGATCTTATTCGGCAATTTCCCTAGGTGCTTATCTCTCGGCAAAGTGTCTTTGGATAGATGTCGTATGATGATTAGGGCTCTAGCTAGGATTAGATCTTGGGGTAAACCATGCAACTCTGCTTGGTTATTTTTCATTGATCCTATACCCTAGGCATATTTATTTTCCAAGTTTCCTTTGAGGCTATACAAGACCTCTCTGACTCTTGCTACCCTTAGATTATGCTTTGAGGCTCCATCGAAGTGTAGATTCCAACTATTTTCTCTCTTTTCCCATTCCTATAAGCCTTGGTCCATCAATCTTAGTTTCCATTTTATATCAACATATTGATCTAGTATGATTCCATTTCTTTTTGGATCCTCTAGCTTAGCCAACCATTCCTATTCTATAGGGTCAAAATTTGGATCTGGACAATTTGGTTTTTGTATACTAAATTCGGCACACATGGTCATAGGTCTCATGGCAGTAGATTGAGATGACAACCTATGATTTTTAAAGATAGCATGGTTTTGAGATAGCCAAATATGCTTGTAGATGAATTTTGGTAGTGCTTCCCATAACCATTTGAATCAACGCTTGTTAGAGAGCTTCCCATTGTAATGTTTAGACCAAGAGGAGAGGAATCCCAGGATATCTTTGGGCCACCGAGTTCTACTCTACACTAGGTTTAGGGAATCCACAAAAATCATCTTACAATATGGACAATGTAAAAATAAATGGGGAATTGTTTCCTCCTATTGTGTGTAGAGATGGCATCTTGAGGGCCCCTGAATTACACACTTTTGGAGATTATTCCGACCAAGCTTGTCTTCCTCTTGCTGGAGCCAAGGAGCACAACCTATCAATTTTATTTTTATGAGCTTGTCTTGGGGTGACAGATGCTGAGGGATATCACTAAAATTCCATCTCATTTAATGTCCATTCGAGTCCTAAAGAGGGATGTCCACTAGAGAGGTTTTATTTTGGGTAGCAAAATTTTTCATGCATTTCTTCCAAAGGAGGATTTTCCATTATGGGATCAATCCATAAGTTGATTTTCACACCATTCCTAAGTATCCAAAAGAGGCAATTGTGAATGATTGGGGCTTCTTCCGAGAGAAGCTTCCATATCATTTACCCTTTCCTATTGGGATGAAAATGATCAATACTTAAATCTCTCTCAAGCAGGAGGTGTTTTTCTCTAAGAACCTCTTCCACCATTCCTCCTTGCCTGTCACAAAAATCCATATCGACTTTCCTCCAATGGCTTTGTTCATGAGGATAGGATTTTGATGCCTAGACCTCCATGATTTTTGCGGGATTTAATTGTTTCCCATTTGATTAAACAAAATTTCTTGGTACTTAATTTTCCTCCTTTCCATATAAACTTCCATATTCCCTTTCCTAATTGATTCAAAATAGTTAAGGGAGACAAGAGAGTAGATAATTGGAAGAAAGAGAGAGCAACGATGAATGCCTTAATTGAGTGACTTGCCAGATTGAGTCATTTTGCATCCCATGAGTTGAGTTTGTTTTTTACTTTTGAAGGGATAACTGCCTAGGCTCGCGAATAGTGGGTTTTCAAGCAAATGGGGATTCCCAAGTATTTAAATTCTTTTCATGTTCCTATTGTCCGAAAATAAAGAATTCCACTAATCTAACTATGCTTAGCTATTGGTACGTTCCATGCATATATTTTAGATTTATTTGATTTTGTTTGTCCTCCAGATGCTAGGAGGAAATTAGTTATCACTTTAAGTATTCTTGCAATTATCACTGAGGCTCCTCATAATAGGAGTGTGTCATCAACGAAATGTGAATGGTTAATACTATGAGTTCCCTGGACATATCTTATTCCTGGTAACCTTCTTGTGTTTCTTTTGTATTCCAGTTTTTAGTTGAGAGTGTCTTCCATTAAAATTTAAAGGAATGGGGATGAAGGAAATCCTTGTGGAAAACCCCTGGGCACCTTAAAGAACCTAGCTACTCGTCTATTGACCAATGAGATAATCCAAGAAGAGTTTATGCACAAGTCCACCCACTTTATGAATTTCTCATAAAATCCAAATTTGGCCATTACTTTTCGGAGGAAGGAGTGCTTGAATCGATCAAAATCATTTGCCATATCCAACTTGATGATAATTCCTTTATCTCCCTTGCTCTGATTGGAATCTCCCGCTTCTTGGACTAAAATGATATTGTTTAGAATTTGTCTATGAGGAAAAAAACCCCCCTTTATTATAGGAGATTTCAACCTAAAAGTGCCCATGAAATTTTCATGTACATAATATGTAAACCACTAAAAATCCTTTAATTTTAAAAAGAGACACATGTAAATATTTTGGAGGGTGTTAGCGCTTGAGATTTCACCTCAGGTTGAGAAAGGCAAACCTTCAAGGCAACATCAAACCATTTCACCTCGTAGCTAGCCTACGGGATGAGAAGGCTCTCTGCGGTCAATCTCGTTAAATTTTCATGGAAGAGATGACAATCAAGTTAACCAGATATTAGGCTAGTGAAATTGATTTAAAGTTTTTGGGGTTTTTGGTGGCAATTGGAGGGAGTGCAATTCAGGGTGCGGGGATTGAGCTCAGTTTTTGCAGATGGGTCTTTGGGGCAAGGTAGGAGTTTGTGCTGATGCTTTTAGCTGAGATGGATGATCAAGGAGGAAAGAGGAGAAGCTAAAGAGGGCAAACAATGACTTTGAATCCTCTTTAGACAGTGGAAAACATAAACATTAAACAAATTTGAAAGCTGAGCATGACATGCATGAATTCAAACTTTATCACTTCATTTGTTTAATAAGCTGCAGTAAAGAAAGATATGGAACACATAAACACACTTACAATTACAATAAGAGAACACACCATCAACACAAGAGTCCACAAGAATCCCAATGATGTCTGCAAAACCCTGGTCTTCCTTTTCCTCAAATTGCAGAGATACAAGTGAAATATACAATAGGAGCTTCTCCCTCAAGAGTCCAACCATGAAAATGAGTAAGAGAAGGCATAATATAGAAGATCTAACTCCTTTCCCCACCTCTAGGGGTCGAGCTCAGCTTCCTAGGAGCTGTTTCAACTAATTCCAAACTAAGCACTAGATAATAGGCAGTCAAAACAACTTGCCTCTAAAACTTAGGAAACCTATCCATGCATTAAATATTTACCATTTACATCAAGGAAACTTCTAGAAGTGTTCAAGGAGAGTAAAAGTATCTAAGTGTCATGAAAATTACACAAAAATCCATCATTTACATGCCTCAAAAGTCAACCAAAGTAAAAACAGTGTTTTGCTGGCCGAACTAGTCAAAACAGTGAAATTTCCCTGAGTGGTCGCGCCCCTCACTTTGACTGGTCGCGCGCATTGACAGCTCTGTTTGAGGGCCTTCCCGGTGTCCAAATCAGGTGCAAGATAGCTCATTGGAAAGGTCTATGAGTCTACTTTTCCAACCCCACTGGAATTTCTGAATTTGTAGTTTATTTGACCCCTCAAAAGGCATTTCTCCCAAGGCATCTTTCTGCAACTCAAAAAAGGGGCAGAAAGTCAAAATTTGCATGTATTTTGAGCTTTTGGGAGCCCAAATCTTCATAAAATCTGAAACCCATCCATATTCAAGTGTATTTTTGCATGAAAATTCCAAAAATGTAGAGTTTTCCCTGTTCTGACCTGTCCCCATGACTGGTCGCGCGCAGGGTGAGACCAGTCAAATGGCCAAAACCTGTAAAATTCCCAAAAATACCAAAAATGCTTCAAAACTCTCAAAATTTCTTGGGTTTGCTGCTAGGAGGAGGCTAAGGGGTATCATGGTGAGTGAGAGAAGCCTCAGCCAAGATACGGAGTGGGTTGGTCTTCTTCCTCCCTTTGAGAGCCTCGGTCAACCTCCTTTGAAGAATCTTCATCCTTGCCTTACAAACATGCATCCTTGCCCAATAATGATTCTTCATGTTCTTTAGCAGCTTCCTTTCTTGGTTGGCCTTTGCCAAAAACCTCTCTAAGTGTGTATTCACCCGGATAAGCATGGATTCCCTCTCCTTGGGCAGCAAGTCACCGGGCCTCCTACGGTTGATGACTCGATCACTTCGAATCCTCCACAGCTCATCCAACTCTTTCTCATCCTCAAGTTGCTTGTTGCGCTGCTCAATATAGTTTATTGTCCATTGGGCCATGTTGAGCTTCTACTGTAACAAGCGGTTTTCTGCCTCTCTCTGTCGGATGATCTCATGCAAATCTGAAGTGGGGGAGCGAGCATCAAGATCAATGATGTCAACCTGTGTGTCACCGGCTCTCTCCTTCTCTACCATGGGTTGTTTGCCCTCCCGTACTGCCTCTGCTGATGAAGAATGTGAGGCCCCTTCCACCTGATGTGGAGATAACACTCGCTGACCTGATGATGATGACGAGACCCCTTCCACCTGCTGTGGAGAAAGTACTCGTCGAGCTGCTGCAAACAAGGTCCTATGACCCCTCTGATATGTAAGCTGCGGTGGGGAAACAACATGTCTTGGAACAATAATCTCGGGCTGGTGTGATGGACCTCCCTCCTCATGAATGGCCTCTGGCTCTGGTTGTGGCTGTGGTGGCACTGTAAAGAACTCATGAGAAATGAAGTTTGCCCATGGAATGCCCTGCTGACTCAACTGATGAGAAACAATGAGCTGGATGAGACCATGATGGCACAAACTCCTATGCTGCTGAGCTGGGGACTACCTCTGAAACACAGACACCATCCTCTGAATGTCCTGGAAGAAGAAAACCGGGATGTTCATCATCCTCACTCGGGTAAAGTGCATCAACAGGCGAATGTGACAAGAGAAGACCT